>WYDI02023354.1:0-55580 GCA_009867235.2 Psittacus erithacus | reverse complement strand
GCCAGTGGGCCCCTCCAGTGCTTTGGAATTTCACCCCTGAACAACTGCAAAATCCAGAAAAATTAGGAAAACACTTAGGTGAGGTGTGCTGTCATTCTGGTCATACCAGAGATGGACAAATCATGACAACATGCTGGGGTTTGGCCTATGCATACAGGGCCTTGTTCAACACTATCCAGCACCTTCAAAAGGAAAAAAAAGTCCCATGACCTGAGGGCAATGCAACAGACAGCACAGCTACTCCAGTTCCAAGCACAGCAGCTACACCACACCCACACACCCTGCTTCCTCCTGGCTTCCCCTCCTCCCAGGGCAGAACATGAGGCTCAGAAAGTCCTTGATTAATGTAAACATTCTAAGCAGTAGCTACAGACATCGATATCATCAGTACTGTTCCCAGACTGAAAGCCAGAAACACAGCGCTCCACCAGCTACTAAGAAGAAGAGAAAATGACTGCTACTGCTGAACCCAGGACACCGTTGTAGATGCTGTACCCTGTTTTGGGCTACACAGTACAAGGACATTTACAAACAGGAGTAAGTTCAGCAGCAGCCATTAAGATGATGAGAGATGGAGCACTTGGTCTGCTAGCAGACGGTATTAGGCCAGTCCAGCCTGCAGGAAAGATGCCTTCAGGGGACCATGCAGCAGCATCCACCAAGACTTCACAGAAGCACTTGGTGAGAGGAGGAGTGATGAGAGACATAAACTGAAAACAGAGAGCTAAATATAAGAAGAAACTTTCAGCTATCAGAACAGTCAAGCAGTGGAGCCCAGAGAAGCTCTGCATTATCCAGCCTTGGAATTTTTCAAGACCTGACTAGATACAGCTCTGAGCAACCTGGTCTGATGTTGTAACTAATTTGGCTTTAAGCAGAAAGTTGCACTGAAGAGGTAAACTAATAATCTGAGTTCTTCAGTAGCTAAAGAAATATATCAGAGTTGTGAATGCACAAAACAATTTTTATAGCTATATGTGATCTAAAGAGGTTTGGTGAATATGTTTGCTTTGAATAAACACTGGAAAATCAGATTTTTGTTCAGAATTTTGAATATTTTTCTTTTTTTGCCTTGGCAAAGGGAAGATATTCACAGGGATCTCCATTGTTTCTTTGGCAACATTTGACAGTAGGGTGTGAATTATTTTCTGTTTCATTAAAAAAAAAACAAAACAAAACAACAACAACCCAGCAACAAGCAAAAATCTCCAAACACTAGATTTTATCAAAGCAAATATTCCACAGAAGCCAAATTTCTGCATTCAGAAGTGGCATGGAGCTCTTAATAAGTTTTTAACTAATATCATGATGCCAAAAAGTGAACAGTATGTACTATAGGGAATATTAATAAGAGTGAAATTCAAATGTCATATGAGAACAAGATCCAAAACTTGCTTCAGGAGTGCTTCATTCAATGCTCTGATTCTGTATTGAAAGAATATGACAGAAGTTCTCCTTCTACCCTGTTGTAGGCAAAGAAGTCACTTAAATTGTGAATGCTAGCAGAATAACTATGTATATGTATGGGTAAGTGAATGTCCAAAATTGAATTTCTGAATTCTCAAGCAGAAGCCTTGTACTTGCTAGCTGATATGGGTACAGTCTGGCTGTAATATTGATCCTGCTTGAATTAAACAATAATGGTATGTCCTGAACCACCAGTTAGGAAGGTAATCACACATTATGCTTTTCCAGTGTAGAAAGTTTCACTATTTAATTTGCTTAATCAATCTGTCAGTTTCAGGGAATGTTCCTGGAGATTTTTATATCTATGACATATGTAGAATGGCAATATTTATCTATCTGAAAAGCAAAAAAAAATGTGGTTGACATGAATTCAGGACAGTTGTAATACAGGAAATACTTGATCTAAATTCAAAGTAGCATTTCTACAATATCACAAAAGATCATCATTTTCTCTAAAAAGATTACTAATGTGAGCTGCTTCATGTCTACACATAACTCCTAATTATTTCTCCTAACTGAACAAAACTGTTCTTGCTAAACATTTAGATATTTTTTTTTTAATTTCTTCTTAAGAAATAATATTTTAAAAGTTTAATAAGGAATGAAGATGTAACTTTCAGAGGTATTTTCAAAATTAATTTTATTTTCCAAATAGTGGTATTAGACTACAAATAAAGTGCAATTCTCCTCTGCATAAATGTCACCATTAATTTTGCTAAATATTATAAAACCAGTCTAGTCGATGTAGAACTCAACCCTGAAGTCTTTTCAGTCTGAAACTTGGCCAACAAATTTTGTTAAGATATTCAATTTTGTTTTAATATTGATTTAAATACAATACTTTATGAACATGCTTAATGCTACAAAATGCTTTGGATTTCTTTATTTTCAATTTAAAGGGATAAATGGATAAAATGATAGGGAACATGCTATTGAATGAAATTGGTGTAGCCATCCAAATGTCCAAAATAGCGCAAGGACAAGTTCTGAACATCTGAGAGAAAAATCATTTTCTCCAAGTTTGTTGGGAGGTATGATTGCTTTAAATAGAAACACAAAGCTGAATCAAGACATACCTTCAGTTGAAGAATTGATGGTGGGGGATATTTGCATTCTTTTTCTTTCTTTTGCAAGACCATTTCAAAATTGCTTCCTTTTCCTGTTTCAGTAAAATGTCACTATAGTTACTGAGTTTTCATCAACATGAACTAGCTGTTCACACATAATCATATCAAGTATATGCTCAAGAAGTGTATGAAGAGAATGCTCAAGAGTGTGTATGAAGGGAATCTTTCTGTAGTCATCAAAGAACTACAAAAATGTAATAACCAAAACTAAGGAGCATCCTGAGGCCATGGTGTTGCTGTTTTAGGGCTTTCTAAACAAAGACACAGAGTCTAGTTTAATGAATAAATAAATACATTATTTATTCTGCACAGGGTACTTCTCAGAAGTCTCCACAAATCAAGCACCTTGATGATTGTAACTTTAAGCTATTTATACATTTTGACAAATAAACAAATCAGTGTCCATTGGTTGAGGGTTACACAATTTGTTCATTAATTAGTATTCCACCCCTTATTGGTTAAAGGTCCCTCTCACCTCTCATGCTAATCAGATACGCATATGCCATCTTTTCTTTTGAGTTGGTGGGTTTGTTGAGCAGGTTCGCCACAAATCGGTGGTCATGATGCCCCTGCCAGAATTAAATGCCTTCTACCATTGTCTTCTAGGTAGTCATCCAAGGGCTGGGGCTTGATGTTTCTTGTTACCAGTTGTGACTCATCACGCAGAGAAACACCATGTACGCCCATTGTTTAGAGAAGCCTTCGTATGTTACTCAGATTAGCATTTTTGTAATTTCTGAATTACTGATTGGATTGCCATTGTTTTGTGAGGTGCTGCAAGCATCAACTGTGTGGCGATAGTAATTCTGCTTTTTGGAATGCAACTGTGTTTATCATGTCCAAAGATATGTGTGTTTATATAGAACTTCATAAGCATCCTGATCATTACAATTCACCTTCAAACAAAGCTAGCTGATGTGTCAATCATAAAGGTTTACCCTACTTCAGCAGTAAATGATAGTGATGTGATTGATGAGTTCTGTGAAGACCTGAAAAGACACTCATTAAACCAACAAGTATTATTTTGATTGATTGTGAAAACTAAAAATAAACATCCTTCGACAACTAATGCAAAGCAACTGTGTACGACTGCAAAATAACAAAGACATTTATTTTAATTGCATTATTCTAATAATTTTTATTGCCAACATAATTTTACCTAAAAACCTAGATTTTATAGATATAGATACATATATGCCAGTTAGCTTAAGGTAACAAAACGTGATGCTAGAGTAACATTCAACAACAAGAGCTGAGTGTCCCAAAACTTTTCTTAGGGCAGATTAAGGTGTCCGTTCTTAGTTTCTAACACAGATTTAAATTCTAAGCAAGGATGTTGCTTCCTGGAAGTGTAAACAAGCAAGCAACAAACAAAACCCCACAACTTTCATTCAGCACCAAGCATTGTCTTAGGTGAAAGAGAAGAATCTGGTTACTTTTGGAAATAAAGTGACACTATCAGGCTTCAAGGTAAAACATTCACTTTGTGACTTCACCATGTTTAGCACAGATGTTTAAATGTTTGATGGTGGGGGAAAAAAAAGAAGGCATGGATAAAAACTAGGTAAAGTTGGTAATATGGCAAATAGCACTTGTAAAAAGTCTTCTTGGAGTGTAAAATGGCAGTGCAGAGGCAAGGACAAAGGTCTCCCTTTTCCACAGTAAGTATTTGTCTCCCTGATCTTTACAGAAGATTCATCTGCCTTTAAGCTTTTGAAGTCTTGTACTGCTTCAATAGGAGTAGTCAGCTCTCACTCCCACCTCCACTTCCCTCAGCTGTGTTTGAAATCCTTTCCATTGAAATAACCATTCAACCCAATTTCTCTGCCTCCTGGACAGTCATTGATGCAAAGAGTACATTTTAGTGAGCGGCATCACCCGCTCCTCTGTAGCCAAATTTTACGCAGAAAGTATCTTTGGCTTATTGTGCCTTACACTTGATTTGTTTCTTTCGAAGATTTAAGTGTACCCTGATGGGTGAGCACATATACTGGATTATGTTCTCAATGGAATACGAACCTACTTTTTAAAATCCTAATGCACTTAAGGATAAAATAAGCATCATCATGTTCACCCTTGCTGAAATGGCAACACCTCTAGGATAGTGTTGCAAAAAAGACATAACTACCCCATTCATAAAAACATTTATGCCTTTGAGGGCTGCTGCTGTTTGTTGTTTTGTTATTGTTTTCTCTTGTTCATTTTTTTTCTGTTTTGTAAACTATTTTGTTTGCTCTGTGTACATAAATGTAAACTAAATGGCAGTTTGCATGCTTATGTGGCATTTTTGGACCTCTTCTTAAAAGACTTTGCTCTCTAGAAGATTAACAATGCAACATATAACTTAATACCTATGAAACAGGACTCTGGACTGTACTTCTAGGGTTATAAACCTGCAGCTACATGTTGTATTGCTCAACTCCTAAAAATACCCAGTTCATTGTCTTCTTTATCCAGCATAAGTTCAAGCTCTCATTTCCCATGATGAAGGAAGAACATGAAGACATTATTTTCCCTTTCTGTAAAATCTGTTTGCACTATAAAAATTAGAAAAAAATCAATACTTAGTAGACCTGAGATAATGTGATTTAGTAGCTGAAGTGATTCAAGCATGCACCAGGAAGAAGAGATATTAGGTTTTGGTGACTATATTCAGGCTTTTGATATTAAGTATATTTAAGATAAATATGCAATTTTTGATGTCAAAGAAGAGAGTCTGGGGCTCTCATTAAAAAGAAAAACTATTGAGTTCTAATCATATTCAATTTTTCCTGCTCTGTGGATTGGAAAATCTTGAATTATTTTCAGTAAGCCTGTAATCTGATGGATAGGGCATGCCTCAGTTTTTTCAGGGTGGGTAGGGAGAGGAAAGGAAAGGAAGATAATGCAACTCCATTCCCCCAGGCAGAAAAGAGAAACGATTATGGATAAAAATGGTTTAAAATAGGTTTCTGCTGCACTCATATTTCAAAAGAAATGAACAGTATCACTGCATTGTTCAAGCTATTTTTTTTTCTTGTTGCGGCCTTGAAATTCAGGAGTTCACTGGTACAGATATCTCAGTGAGTTCAGCAGTATCTTTCATCTGCTGATCACCCTTAAATATGAGGAAAGAATCAAAAATTGCAAATAAACTATGAATAATTATCTCTAGAATTTTAAGACAGAATTGCAACAAAACAGTGACCCCCTGTAGTTTCTGTACTGGGATGTTTCTGAGCCTGGATAGGATTATCTTAGATTTCAAACCTGGACACAAATGTCTATATTCTCCCTAGGTCATTCTTTAGGCGTTTAAATACTTCAGCTGTATTTGACCCTAAAGTGGTTTGCCCAATGCTAACAGCAAGTTAGTAGCAGAGTTTGGATTACACTTTAGAAATTGCTGATCACCTGCCTCATGATCAATCCATCAAATGAGGCTGAACAGAAAAACGCATCTCCAGCTGTTACAGAACACATGCTGGTTTAAGAATTAAAAGGAACCAGCTGCCTATAGCCCCTGAGAAATTTGAATAGACCTACATTTTTCCACACAATCATACTGTAATTACATGTCACCCCAGGTGTTTTCAATATGATTACTCCCTATAAATCTATAAGCGAAGCATGAGACAGCTCATACAGCTTCAGGAAAAAGTAATGAAGCAGCAGTGTTTCCTTTTTTCTGTGTGTGCAGGTTTGGTGCTGTTTATATAGCCAATCTGTTCCCTGGGACTGCTGAGAGAGCCCTTATGGTCCCAGGCATACAGGGACCATAGATGCTGACCTATAGTAACTAGAACATGGAATCAAGCTGCTTTTTTGACAAAGATATCTATCAGGTATTTACTTTGAAAGCCATTCTGAAAGGTACAAACCCTTTAAGAGAAGAACATGCCAAGATGAGACAGCTGGAAGACGCAGGGAATGAGATGTTTATTATTTTCAGTAATTGTAAAGACGACACCTTCTATATCTACACAAAAAAAGTGTGTACACTTTAAAAATATTGTAGCCTATTTATGCCTCTATACTGAAACTTAGGAGGTTTTGAACTATCATATGCTGATTCCAATTGCCCAAAAAGTGTCTTAAGACCCAGATATCTAGGCATTTTGTAGTTCATTTTGGTTTAGGTGTTTTTTTCTGGGTTTTTTTGGGAGCTGTTTTTTTGTTTTGTTTTTGTTTTGGTGAGAATTCTAACCAAAGAGAAAGGACTTAATCTGTCAAAAGGTTAAAGAGAAATTTGTAAGGTAAGGGAGAAGTGATCGGCATATTTCTAAGGGAAAACCGGTTTTTCGAATCATGCAAAACCTCATTAAGCAAGAAACAGCCATTTCCAAGGTAAAAAGACTGAGGCAGAAGGTCTTCTTATAAAGTTCAATTTAGTAGCTGCTTTCTGTTTCAAAATTTGAATAGGCACTGAAGAACTACCAATGCTTCACTGGGTATTCTAGTATCTGTGTTTTTCGCTTGTGAAATTAACTCATGATCACTTCAGATTCAGTTGTCAGTGTGCTAAAATTTATCAAGACTCACCAGTCAGGAAAGATTATCACATGAGGCAGCTATGCAATACGAAATGCTTTTTTTGGTGGAGGAAGAAATATGATTCATTCCCTTCTAAAATGTTTTAAGGACACAGATGCAGACTTTGTCAGAAAATGCAGCATAGGCAATTTACATGAGATGAAGGTAACAAAGTCAGCATTTAGGGCTTTTCTGCAATTTTTTAACTAGTTAGCCAGTTTGCTGAAGAAATTTTCAGTGTAACCTGAGGAGATGCCTTCATAGCTTTCAATCTAAACATGAGCAGTTCCATGAAGTCATAAGGATGTTGTATACACACAGACATATGCACGCAGATACTTCAGTGACTGGTAATTGAATTCCATTCCTACTTCTTAACCCAGATACCTACTCTCTTCTTAAATGTCAAATTGAACACGGACAGTTCTGAACTGTCCTTTCAGGGAGGAACTCTGAAACACAGATGTGTGGATGAAAATACGGGCATGATAGACTGGTGATTTTTGCTTACTTAGACCTCTTGTATTGAAGACACTAAAGCTTGTATTTAACTAATGGCAAAGTGAGGGCCAGGAACCCAAGTGTGAACCCCAAGGGGTCCAGTAGGGAAGTGCTTCGCAGCCAGGGCAGGCCCAGCCCCAGTCACCAGGCACCTCCCTGGGTATGGGGATAGACAGAGGCCAGGCTAGGATGTGGACTTAGGAGTGGGTCTAGCTCAGTGGGGCCCATGGCCAGGAAAGGCAGGGCTGTGGGGAACTGGAGACCTGCCCTCCTGTGGCATCCCTGTGGCAGGGGCTGATGGCTCTAGGGAGGCTGAAATAGGGACCTGGGATGTGGGCAAGGTGGGGGGAACCTTGTGGAGGCTAGGCAGGGCTGTTGGTGTCCTCAGAGCCTTGACAATAATTATGAACCACAATGGCCACATTCCTCTGTGATTTTGTTAAGTTTTGTTATAATGATAGAAGCTTTATCATTTTTTCTTTTTTTTTTTTTTTTTGAACCTGTAGGAGTTAGCAAAAGAAAAATGCAAACCAAGCGCTTTGATTTTAATTACATAATAAAAGCACGTAGGCTGCGTGAAGACCTCATAGCAGCCTTCCAGTATCTGAAAGAGACCTACAAGGATGCTGGGGAGGGACTTAATTAGGGACAGTAGCGATAGGACAAGGGGTAACAGGTTTAAACTTAAACAGGGAAAGTTCAGGTTAGATATAAAGAAGTTCTTCACTGTGAGGGTGGTGAGGCAGTGGAATGGGCTTCCCAAAGAAGTGGTGAATGCTCCATTCCTTGCAGTGTTCAAGGCCAGGTTGGACAGAGCCTTGGGTGGCATGGTTTAGTGGGAGGTGTCTCTGCCCATAGCAGGAGGGTTGGAACTAGATGATCTTAAGGTCCTTTCCAACCCAAACTATTCTATGGTTCTATGATTCTAAGATCAAAGCATCTGTTTGTAGGAGTTACAGAAATACAGATGGTTACCCTTGCTATGAACTGTCTCACTCTGAAAAAAGGGTTGGAACTAGATGATCTTAAAGTCTTGTGTAATTTCAGTAATAAAAAGGGAATAATGCAGCAATGTACATAATATGAAGAACAGTTTCCTAAGCTTTTTTCAAAGCATTTATTATTAGAATTTACATCAAAACCGTTAAAAAGATTGACACATAAGGGTTTGGTTTTTCAGTTGGTTTTGGTTTTTGGTGGGTTTTTTTGTGTTGTTTTTTTTGTGTGTGTGTCAGCACAGCTTTCTAAGGAAATTATTCACCACATGGTCTTTCCTGTTTGTAGGGAATAATGGTAAAGGGGTTTTTTTTAATCATTTAAACTTCAAGTAGTAGGATTATAAAATTCCTGATACTAAATGTACTAAATAATACTTTTGAACATCCCAGAGACCTGGGTGACAGTATCTGAAATATCATTGATATGCACCATATAAATAACTGTGGTAGGTGCCTTAACACTGGAATTGATGCAAGTAATAAAAATTACTATCCTTTTAAATATAGGTTATTAAACTTTTGAAACCCTTTGCAAATCAATTTTATTTTTACATTAACATAAACTACACAGTGGCACTGTGAAATATTTTAAAGGCTTCTTAATTTAGCACACTGATTAAAAGGGAAGCTGAATCACTGAAGTAGAGAGTTCTTACTGAAAAAAACCTGTATTCCTAATCAGTTTCTGACCATATGTTAGACATTTCTGCTTACAAAATAAGTTACTCACTATATTTTATTATGTGGATTATAAATGTTATGAACTATATTTGATTTTGCGTGAAATTCTCTAGAAAAAGTATTCTATCATTTGAAAAATATTTATAACCATAAAATCATGTTGGAACAGGTTTATCAGCCACTATTCAATTTTATTCAAATTACCATCTATGGGCTCCCCACCACCAAGCACTTTCTTTATTTTTTTTTCTGTATTTATTCAGTACAAGACATTTTGTCTATTTGTCTTTTGAAATACATTGTTTTCTTTCCTTTCTTTCCCCAAGGTATTGGCAGGCAAAATATCAGTAGTTGGTATAGCTTGACTACAGTAGATGAACAAACTCAGGGAATTCACATGAGTCTTTGCCCTTTTTAAACCAAGGAAGATGTATAAAGCCTTGTCTTCCATCCTTAGTCTTCACATCTGATTGGATTTGAAATTGTATAAAGCAAAAGCAGGCAAGATAATGACCTGCAGAGAGCTCCTACTTGTTGCACATTACAGGTTCATGGACTCAAAATAAAGGCAAAGAAAAACAAGACACAAAATGGGGAATCATCAGTTGTGACAAGAACAGAATAAATGTGTTATGCATATCAATGCATACGTTTATGAATATTAATGATCCATAAATAAAATTTAGCTATGAAGATAAATAAATAAATAAATGGAGGTAACATATTACTAATACAAATAAGGACCGCTAATATCATTATGTAAGGAATTAATCTGAAATTTGCATATGAAAAGCAAACATTATCTAGGCACAAGAGGCAAAGAGGGTAACAGATATACAGAAATGTTGTGAGAATAATGGAGGGAAACAACCATATGACAAAAGCCTGTACTGACCTAACCACACAAACAAGCAAGCAAACAAACACAAAAACAGGAATTATTAATTTTCTATATATATTAATATAGGGAAAAAAAGGTAGTGGGGGATAAATACTTATTTAAAGATAATATTAATTCAGAAGGAATGAGCATGAATTGGCTATGAAGAAGTCTGGGCCTGTAACATGACTGGTTTCTGACATGTATTAGCATGGGTCCTGAAAAATCTTCCAAAATTTTTCTTGTCATCATTAGTCTTAGCTGATATTAACCTTAAATTTGCTAATTATTAAAGATTTCAATACTAGTTACTCAACAATCAAGGCTTTCTCCTCCAATCCTAATATTTCAAAATATTTTTAAGATTAATTGGAACATGTATTGTAAATTCTTAGACTGCAAATACCAATTGCTAAGGTAAATGATATATTAGTACAACAAGCAGAGACATTTCATTTTTCAAGTAGTGTAGTTCTGATTTGAACATACAGTGTCTGGGTGCAGGAATGCGTTGTAGAGACCAATGTTGTTGAAATGTAGGTGGATGGAAAGGATAGAAACTAATGTTATATGTTAATAAAGAAGGAGTTTCTTGAGGCAACAGCAGATCCTCTTACGTTTCTTAAAAAAAAAAAAAAAAAAAAGACAGATTTCTGGAAACCTAGATTGGCTACTTCTGCTATTGTCATCAAAGTAATCAAAGTAAAGACTTGGGTAAAGATCACTGTATGAGTGAAAAGAATTTTGTCTCATTAATTTGATTTCCTAGTAACAGTCAAAATAACAGGAAAAACTCCAGAAATTTCTCTAGGTTTTCCCTCATAAGCTGTTTCCCTTCTCTTCTCTTCTTCCCTCCTTTTTGTAGCAATGGCTTTCTTCCAACCTTCATTTTTCAATGACTGTATGACTGTTGTTCAGTCTAACATTTATACTGCCTTAGTCCAATGGCAAATTTATCGTCAAGTAGGCTTTAGAAATGAACCAAACTTTGCCTGAAAAACACTAGTTAATAGTAAGCTGAAAGAAGAGCAACCAGAAAAAAACCCCAAAACCCAACCCAGAACTAAGCGTTAATGCCCAGACAGGCTACTGCAAGGGAGATAACGTAAGAAGTGTGCTTTTGAAATTCCAGCATACAAATTCCTTCCCCTTACCATCTAGCAAACTCATTGTTTTGTCATTAACTCAAACAAGCCCATGTGGGATAATCTAAATATAATGTTCAACAGAAGCAATTCAGAGTCCAAGCAAAAAAAGTTTGCAAGAGATTATTTGGTTTTGATTACTAAAAAATGATGATTGCAAAATCCAAACAGTGTGTACAAAAACTTACACAGTAATAGCAGGTAATAATTTTCTTTAAAACCCCCTCAACATTAAATTCCTTTCATTCACCATTGCAGCTTGCTTTCTTATTGGTGACCTCCTCTGGGCACCCTATCAGCCCAATAGACTGCTTTTCTGACTTATCTGTTGTCTGCTCATCCATCTATGGATTCCATTTGAAAAACAAAAAAAAAAAAAATGCTCCCAAAAATCCATGGACTTGTGCCCCAAATAGGAGCCAGAGCATGCTCCTATAAATGGCCAGTAAAGAGAACTGGAATAAGCATCACTTGGCACTAGAAAATTTGTCTGGGCAGTGTAAGGAAATGTGGAATGTGAGAGTATCTGGTTCATTAGGTTTCCAGCTTAAAGACTATTTAGTGTAAAGAAAATAACAACAAAGAAAGTGATAAATTAAACACTCAGATACACAAACCTGAGGAGCAGGTGATAACAGAAACAATAACAAAGACAAGAACTCTTCATGGGCTGATTGATGGGCCATTAAGAAAACGCTCAGGCATAGCCTTGAAGGGAGTTGACCTGAACACTATAACTGATAGGAAAGGGGAAAGAAGATTATCATGAATATCATGAGATAGTAGAGGGATCCCTGTGGGACATAATGACACTTACCAGGGGCTACCAGAAGAGACTTGTGGAACTGTGAAAAACTTAAGGGGAAGGCCAAAGTTGGGGAAAGAAGGAATCAGGGCAGACTGGGAGGCGCAAGTGTGGGAAAATACGGAGGAGGAAGGATTTAAGTGGCAAGTCACATGCAAGCAGGCACAAGTATGCTTGTACAACTAAGCCCTGCACCTGGTCACTGCTACCTATCCTATCTTCTCATTAAATCTTTTTATTCTATCTTTGAATGCTGCAACGTTTATGTACCAGCAACTGGAGGGACCAGAGGGACCAGTGATTTTAAGATAGTGTATGCATATTTCTAATTCATTAGCAAATTTCAAGTTGAACAAGTAAGAGAAAAGCATGTTTCTGGTAAGAATCGAAGTCCGGGTCGGTAAGAGTGCCCACAGTCCAAGCATCAACATTAAGCAGACAGAGCCATTGACAGTATTTGAGAGATCTGCAACTATTGGGGTACTTGTGAGTCAAGTATGTGAGTGTGTGAATCTGTTTGCCAGTGAACAGCATGCTGGACTAGCCAGTGAGTGGGAGGACCCCTGTATACTGGGTATGAAAGCCCAGTATCTGGGCAGGGTTACTAGACAGGCTTCGAGCCTATGCTGGTATTTGAGGGATCCACAAATATGGGTGCACTTGTGAATCTAGATGGTGCAGGTGTGTGCTTTTACTAGCAAACCTCAATCCTGATTAGGCAGAGAGGAGGATCAGGACTTTGTCATCCCCACTTAAGTTTTACTTGAATCTTAGTGCCTGTGTAGGTGTTGTTAAAGGCAGCACTCTGTGGCACTAGGTTTTGCCAGCTGTTAGTGTCCTCTATGTGAATGTCTGTATGTATGCTTCCCTGCAATACCTGTTCAGCCTCCCTAATGGACAAATCTTCAAACAGGAAAACAGCAGCCATATCCATTGACCTGAGAGAGATACCCCAGATCTCTGGGTGCGCCTAGCTTGCATATGGTGGCTTTATAACTCCCCATCACAGGCAGAGCCTCTTAGAACCTTAAGCTGCTTATTAAGGCTTATAAAGTATGCAGATTTCAGCACTCAGCAGCCCTCCTCAATTCAATGTGCTAATTTCTTTCTAAGTGTTATTAAACTCTGCAGAAACTGGAAGCTGTCTTTGGCAATAACAAAATTCTTCTGTTCTACTTTACATCGCTATGTTAGAATAAAATAAATCATACTCACAAGTATAAATCAAACCCTACAAGTGCTTTTTTTCCCCCACTATTAACTATGAAGTGAGTCTGGAATGATTATTTCAGACATGAACATTTCTACTTTAGATGTCTGGTTTTGATTATATGAATCCCACTGCCATCAAATAGACTCTGCCCTTACAGATCTCTCAAGGTTGAATGAGGGAAGAAAAACATACCAATTGGTGTGTTTGCAAGGTCAGTGTTACAGTATTAAAGAAGAAAAACTGCTAAGCAAGCAACCATCTGAGAACTACAGGCATATTTTAAGAACTCTTTAGAAGTAGAGATTTTTATTGTCTGGAATAAGGCTGCATATCCCATACTAACTGTGTCCTTATGTGGTGTAAAATTTTAATAATAGGGCTTCCCTAGTGCTTGAAATTTTCTTTCACTTAATCTGTAATTGATATGCAAGTATGTCTGTTCCCACTTTATACACTAGTTAGAATAATATTTAATTTATTGACATAATCCCCCATCTCATTATGTATTCACATATAAATCCTCCTTGTCCTGGTATCAGATCTAGTTATATTTTTGACCTCTACAAGAGTCAAGGCCTGCAGGACGAAGGGACTGCATGTTATCTTTGACCTAACCCTTTTACTAAACTTTATTTGATTAAATAATAGGTGTAAATAGCTTTAAGGCCTGCAAGCTTTCTCAGAGCTGTAATGAATTGTTTAGTACAGCAATCTGAAAAAGCCTTTGCCAAACAAAATATTGTTTGAATTTAAAATGGGAATAATAAAAAGGAGGTTCCAATACAATAAAAGATTCATTGTGTATCCTTCTTACTTAACACTTTCACAGCCAAACTCACCTGAAGATCTCAGGTGCAGAAGTTTGGTTTCAGCTAAGATTTGAGTCCAGCTTTAGGAAATGTGTCCATTTATAAAGTTAATGAAAATCCTTCTGTTTGCACTTGTGACTGGAGCTTGATCAAATCAGTTTGACAGCTCAGCAGGAGGGTAAGGATAGACTTCAAAGTGTTTAGTTTTCTGCACTGGCTCAGGTATTTGCTGGAACAGCTGCTGTCAATTCATTGTCTCCCTTCCTCTGTATATGCTGTCAGCTTCTGCTTGAGTTAACCCCTTGGACTCATTAATTAAACAATACCAAATAACTAACAGATGGAACATACAATATGTATGAATTATTATACAGCCTCACTTCCTTTAGTTTTTCTCTACTGAACTAAACAGCATAAAGTTTTCGTAATACACAATCTTCTAATGTTCTAGGAGTTTATGGTCTGGTTTTGACTTATGACCGCATTTTTATTATCATGTAGCATTCAAGCAAGAAAGAGGAAATTGAAGCAAAACAAAAATCTATAGTGCATAAATGAAACTGAATTCTTTATTACAGTTTCATATATTTATTTTTTTTTTGTCTTATGCTGTGATAGATCATGCAAGTTCAAAAAAGGTCAGGTCAGGTCGCCACTTGAATGAAAATCCTCCAAGCTGAGGTGAAAACTACATGAAATAGATGTGAGAGGTGAATTACAAAACCAATATCTGTGCTGAAGGGCACTTCAGCAGGATGGTAAAATAAATTGAATGGAATACATGTTTCTTATTGTGCACATATTTTTATCCAGCATCTCACTCTATTGCTTTAAGAAATATCCAAGTGATGTAAAAAAACTCATGTAGAATATTTTTTTTCACTGTTGAAATGAAGTCCTTCTGAGATGTCTAGAGGTCATGCTTTGCTGGAGATGTTTGGAAGAAACCTCTATGAAAAGCAACTAAAAGCAATTATTCTAACCAGAGGTATTATGTCTCTGAACTATCCTGTAAGAAGTTTGTTTTTGTTTTGGGGCTTTTTTCTTTTTCATGGTCAAAACTGCTGGGGAGTACTTTTCGCAAAGTCTTACTCTTCCTTCAAGAAGGAATTAGGAGACTGAAGGAAGAAGTGCTCGCGCCATTGCTACAAGCTTCCAAACACAAACATTCCTTTTTATAGAGGCTTTTAGTAGTCTCCTTGACCATATTTAGTGGCGTTACAACTCTCTTATTGGGTTTTACATAATATGAGTAATGTTACTATACTAGTTAGGGGCTTGTAAATTTAAAGATGAGGGCTTTCAGGATAAGACCTATTTTTATTTCCTGAATTCACAATTCTTACTTTCTTAATAAATTCATTTCTAGGTTAGCATGCCATAAGCAGAAAAATGAGTCTTTTTTAAAAAGTTGGAAATATAAAAAATGTATGAAAATTTTATTTCAGGGAAAAAAAAAATGTTTTAATAGCTGTCTCTTGCATCCACAAAACTTACCAAATGTAATCTCATTTTAGATTTCTGAATGCAGAAGCATCATCAAGTAAATATTAAATCATGCTATATGCCTGTCATTTTCACTTATCTAGCTTATACCATTCTTTCAAAATTTCCCAGTAAGAAAAAGACAACAGAGACTGAAGTAGACTTTTGACAGGCAAACTTAAACTCTTGAATTAATTTTACAGCTTTGTCAAAAGTGTACCTTAAAACTTACATGAAATTAATTCTGTAGGCAAATTATAGGTCCACCTAATTTAACTTTTGTTGTGCTATGTTTGTATAAACTTGAGGCACCAAACCTTTTTTTCATTCACTCAGTGTTTTTATTTCCTTTTTTTTTATTTTTTATATATTTCAATTCAGTTCTCTAATGTATTCAGAGAGGAAAAAAGAAAAAAAAAGTTTAGAAAGATTTATTTTTGCATAAAGAAATCATAACAGAGAGAATTCTTCATCTGCAGACTAGACCACCTGCTCCATTTTGGCAGTACTAATTTAATTTGTTTATGGAACTGACTTCTCTTCTTCCAGTCCTGCAGTTAAGTTACATCTAAAGAGCAGTTCAAAGTCCAGTGGAAGCACTCAGTGATAATGCTACAGATATGGTTGTAGTGTCATTAATTTTGCAACTTAGTTTCAGTGACTACTGTTCAGGGCATGAAAGGTGAATAAGAAACAGGAATATATTTCAGTGATGGAGGATGGCAGTGGCTTATCTTTCAAATAGAACTTGCAGCCAATTTTACCACTTTGGATTTTCAAATTTTATACTTTCTTGTCTGGTTTATTCCCTGAAGTTCATAAATAATAAAGCTGAAAAAGAGTTATTTATTGTATGTAGATTTTGTCATTGGCCATGTGCCGTCAGCAGTATTCTCAGTTGCGTTTACTTTGTTTCTGATGTCTCTTTTCTTTAGAAATGGCACTGCAGTGATGTTCAAGTTGTTGCTTTTGATTTTAAATTGTGTGTTCTACAGAGCTGGGCATTAGTTATCTCAGACATTCCGTTTCTTCCCTCATAACTATCTTAATGAGCAAACTTGTTATCCGTCTGTACATTTAGATGTGTAAGGCAAGATCATATCAACTAACTTCATATAGCTGAACTTTATCTAATCTAATACTGATTTTATCAGTTCTGTGCACACCTTTGAGCTCAGTTCTTTTCTCAGTCATTTACTTACAGAGTACAAAACCAGACTAGAGATAACATGGGTTCTCTCCGGAAGGAAATGGGAGAACTGGCTACCCTGGATTTGAAGGCTGACGTTCTCAATGACTTCTGTGACTCAGTCTTCAGCAGCAAGTGCTCTTGCCACACCACTCAAGTCTTGGAAGGCATATGCAGGGACTGTGAGAATGATGACCTTAGGGCCACAGTAGGAGAGGATCAGTTCCTGATCATCTCAGGAACCTGAATGTGCACATGTCCATGGGACCTGATAAATCCATCCGTGGGTCCTGAAGAAGCTGGTGAATGAAGTTGCTAAGCCACTGTCCATCATATTTGAAAAATCATGGCAGTCAGGTGAAGTTCCTGATGACTGGAAAAAGGGAAATATAACCCCCATTTTAAAGAAGGGGAAAATGGAAGACCCAGGGAGGTACAGACCTGTCAGTCTCACCTCTGTACCTTCCAGGATCATGGAGCAGATTCTCCTTGAAACCATGCTAAGGCACATGAAAAACAATGAGGTGGTTGGTGACAGCCATCATGACTGCACCAAGGGCACATCATGCCTGACCAATATGGTGGCCTTCTATGATAGGGCTATGGAACTGATGGACAGGGGCAGAGCAGTTTACATCCTCCACCTGGATTTGTGCAAAGCATTTGACACTGTCCTGCACAACATCCTTGTCTCTAACCTGGAGACACATCAATTTGATGGATTGGAACTGGATGGTCTTAAGGTCATTTCCAACACCAACCATTCTATGATTCTATGATACTACAGTTTTGACTGTCACTAATATACTACAGGCTGGTTTAGTGCACTATAATTTTTACCTTTTCTTTTAAAGAAAAAAAAAATTCTTATAGGTATTTCTCTGTTCATACTCTAAGAAATGAGGTAATCACTTTCACATTATCTGTAACCTTTGAAGGAGGATAAGGTAGTGTTTTATTTTTTTTTTTATTTATGAAAATCTTAGGTAAACCTACAAGGTTTTCTTAAAATCAAGAGTGTAACAGTATAAACAAACAAACAGCCAACTACTTAAGTTATAAAGGACAAGAGCAAACTGGAAACTTCCTCTTAATCATCCAATACTTAAAAAATAGTTTAACGGATTAAACTCAGCCACCATTTCTGAGAAATCCATTTGGATAAAGAGATATGTCAGAAAAGGCACATCCTGTCATATTAGGAATGTGCATCAGAAGAACTTGCTTCATTTCACTTTTCAAATTCAAGAGTTTCTAAGAGATAATGGCAAGACATACGAGCTTAAATTGTCTAAAGTCTTGTCACAAGAGACTACTATTATGTCCATGACTGAAACCATTTGGCAATTTCAAACAACTCTAAATGTATCTACCAGATGCGTGATGTGATTCATTGCATTATATCCCTGCTGCCAATGGTGATGGCACTTTTATTCACATTTAGAAATACTAAAAAATCCTGTCTTCTCAATCAGTTACAAGAGTTAGACAGTGTGTTATTTTTATATAGTGACATTTACAATGAATTGACCACATTCCTATTACAATATGGGAGCATTCTAGCATTCTAAGAGTGGTGCGAAAAGGAATACATTAGGGAGAAAATCCACCCCTATAAACTCCCAGAAGGCTAGAGTAAATGTGTGCAATGAAGAAACTCTTTAGTAAAGACAGATTAGAAGTTTGTGGGAAGTTTGCAGGGGAAAAACTTTATTCCTTCAATACTCCTGATCACTTAGGGCAATTTAACATGGGAGATAGGTGAGGCATAAATAGTAGATCCACATATAAATATTTCATTTATGTGTGCATACTGTTGTTCAGCAGAAACAGAACAGCACAAAAGCAAGAGCTATCAGTTTTCAAATTACACTGGTTTTGTTTGCCATTTAATGGTCTAAGCTCTTTCCAATCAAAACGAGGTTTGTTTTGTTTTGGGGTTTTTTATATGCTTAAAGTTAATCTTGCAGTTAATGATTTGTTGATTTGTGGTACAAAAAATGTTCAAATACTTAATAAAAAGTGAATAGCTCTGACCCATCAATATTTAACTATTTAATTAACAGGGAATTTTTTTCCTACCTTTAAGACTCTTTACCATGTAAAGGTGATTTTGCTACAATTTGCATTAATAAAATGCACTCAAAGTTTTACATACAGCTTTGTGATATTCACTTTTTTAAGCCCTTAACATTAGGAACATAGTTTATAGAAAATGAATGATTTAGAAATCAAGGGATACATAGCACATCAGTTTACAAACTTTATCCATCCATATGAAGAACTGCATAAGCTGGGACTGAAAGCCTGAGGGTAGAAACTGTGATGTGGATACAATGAGCTCAAAGACAGCACAACTGATTTATTGTATGTCTGAAGATTATATGTGATAACAATAAAGCTAAGCAAGCCTGATATGAAAAAGTCTTGTATTTATTTGTAAAAATGTCTCTAAGGGATTGTAAGAGCTGAGATTTTAAATTTGCTAAGGTATCTGCATAGGAACTAGTTATCCACTAAGTGTGTTCAATGGCAGACAGTAGAAAGTCATGGATTAAAACTGACTGACATTTTTTTCTCTCATACAGATTAAAAAAAAAATATTTATATTATGTCTTATGACAAAGACTGGTTGCAGAGATCAGACCTTAAAAAAAAAATAAAACCATATGCACGAACAAACTGATCATGCATGTCTGTCAGCATAAGTAGCAGTTTTGTCTTAATGCCTGAGCATGCACTGCCAGTGCCCCAGCTCTTGGCAGTGAATGGGTGTCCACCATCAGCAGGCAATAGATACTGAAAAAGTTTCATATATTGCACACATGATGTACAGTTATTCTGTACACATTCAGTGCCACAGAATTCTACAGACTGACTGCATGCATAGTCTTTTGGGGCTATGTCTCTAATAATAGATCTAACAGACCTGAGGAACATTACCAGCGTCAGAACTCAGAGAAAAGTAAGGTCGTACATTTCATCATACAATATTATATAAATACAACATTTTTAACTATATTCTCAAAAGTCACATAGTGGTTAAGGGTAGAAGGTTGCTCATGCATCTGTTACTAGATATCTCTTGAAATCAATAGGCATTCATTGAATTTGATTCATCAACTTTTAGCCTCCATTGGTTGTACTTACTTTTGAGTTAATTCAGTTACTCTCATACTGATGTTTAGTGCCATCAAAAATGACTCTGGTTGACTTAGACAAATGGCATAGGACTGAAAGATATCACAAAATCTCTATAGGTGACACAGAATGGTTAGGGTCGGAAAAGACCTGGAAGATCACCTGGTTCCAAGTCCCTGCCATGGGAAGGGACACCTTCCACTAGACCAGGTTGCTCAAAGCCCCATCCAGCCTGGTTGTGAACCCTCCCAGGGGTGAGACATCCACAACTTTTCTGGGCAACCTGTTCCAGTGTCTCACCATCCTCACAGTAAAGAACTTTTTCCTAATATCTAATCTAAATCTACCCTCTTTCAGTTTAAAGCCATTCCCCCCTTGTCCTATCACTACATGGCCTTATATGGCCTGTTCAATAAACAGTATATTAACAATATTCTCTGTTAGAATTATTTACTTCTATCAATGCTACTGCTGAAGCAATTTACTTGCAAATGATTGACATTTATAAAAGAGAATCAGTATATCTTATTGTACATATATATTTTATTTCTATATCAGGTTAGACCTCTAATTGTTACTGTTAGAAGCTGCTGAAACAATTGAAAAATCTAGAAAATATGATGATGTATCGAAATAGTTTAAACAGTCTTATCCTTTGTGGACCAGGTTATTCCCAGCTGTACAAGCTGGAAAAAAATTGCCTATGCAATGTTGTGTATCCCTTGCTGAAATGAGCTGTCAAGCACACATCAGGGGACAGCAGATGTTAAAGACCACTGTGCTTCAAATGTCAAAGAAATTCAACCTTTGCTACAGTTTGAAACCATCTGTTGAGATCCAAGCAGGATACTGCATGTCAAGTGAGTTAGATTTCTGCTTTGTAGCTTAAGACTTTGGTCTCTGTTCTGTCTTCACTTCTTGCGAATCTTGGGTTTAAGTTTAATTTAAGTAAGATATACTGGAAGTTGCACTTTGTCATCTTAAAGTCAAGTGCACCTTGCAGAGATTGATTCAGGTGAAAGTAGGAAAATAAAAGAAAAACAATTCACACACAAATGTTTAAACAGCACATATTACCTTTACTTGAAAAGGAAAAAAAATGCTGAAATGGATTCTATTAGGGAAACAAACTAACATATGTTAGACAAATATCTAGGAATTTGATTATTTACCATAATAAAAATGCTTGTAGTGAATAGTCATTAATGCACCTAAGAGTAAAAACTGGGAGATGGTTACATTGATTTCAGTGTTATATTCATAGAAATATCTACTGTTAGGTCTTAAAATATGTGCAAAATATAACAAACTGTATGCACACAGTTGTCAAGGTCATGCTGCAGCAAATACAAACTCTGATTGCTAAATTATGCTTCTGGTGCCCAGAGAATTGCATTCAAATCTGGATTTGTCTGGGAGTTTCAGAAATAGTCACTGAGCTCAAATGTGTATTCTTATACATAATATTGTGAAGAGAATTCCATTTAAAACATACAGAGCTGAAATAGGAATAAAAAAAATAATAAAAAACCAAGACCAAAACAAACAAATGAACAAAAAAAAAAGAAAAAAGAAAGAAAACTTCTCAGTAGTAGTCCTACTTTTACAATTTATTTTAAAATATCTAAATAGTAGTTTTACTTGGTAAAATGTTTTAATTATTTAAAAATGCAGTTTAGAACCATATATATGCATTATAGATTCTTATTTGAAGGACAGAAACCTACAGCATTTAATTTTTAAATAGTGGATCAGATGAAATTCTGGACCTATATCACAATTCTTAGCATATAAACCAAACCAAACAAAAAAACCCCAGAAAGTTATGTTCCTTATCGTGAGATTGAGTAATACTAGATATATGCAGTAAAGAATCCTAGCTAACAGGATACAGCAGTAACTAGATAGTGTAGAATACATTGTATTATTAGAAAAAAAAGTGAAAGCACAGTCTGTATGGGAAATTACATGGTTCAAGAGGCAGAATGGGTGCTACTGGAGTCTGCAAGGGTGATAATAAACTTTAAAACTGCAGCTTACTAGAGTATTTGAAAGAAAGTTTGTACATAAAGGTTATCTTTTTGTAAACCTTAGGAAGGTAATGTATTTACATAGTCCTGAAAAAGATTTCACCTTCCTGAAATCTCAGCTACTTCTTTCTAGCCCTACTATTAGGCTATTATATGAGATAATTGCCTTAACCTCCAGACAAGGTCTGGCCAATATCCTTGGACCTCACAACTGCAAGTATGGCATTTAAATGGATGATAATTAATAACCATGGTGAATTTATACAGCTAAAGAAATTCATTTAATATTCTATCAAAAATTTTACAAGGAATTTCAACCATTTTCAGTGAAACAACTTTCCACCCCCCAGTCCATTACAGAGAAAAGTAGCTCCAGCCCAGGACATGAGTTTAATTCTATCCTGACTCATTAAATAACTTGAATAACATGTTTAGTTTCTTTGGCTTTTAATAATGTAATAACAACATAACAAAACAGCATCTATATTAATTTGTTTTGTAAGTTTTGAAGTTTGAAGTTAGCAAGAGAAAAATATTCATAACAGTCCTTGTATGGGCTCCATTATTACCTCTGCTACAATAAGAAATACAGTTCAATATACTAATTATTCAAATAACATGGGATTACTATAGCTGAACATGTACAAAGCATTTGTCTCTACTGAAGTAGGGTGCAGTTTTAACCTCTTAGTTGGACCTAGAATGAATGCCAGGTTTTTTTGCTATATTGTTTGTACTGTCAAATGGATTACTAAATTGTCTTGTGTTACATCAATTGAGGTTTGCTTTAGTCATGTGAAAGTGTGTCCTGGGTTCAGCAGTAGCAGTCATTTTTCTCCTTCTTAGTAGCTGGCGCAGCGCTGTTTTTGACTTCAGCCTGGGAACAGCGTTGATAACATCGATGTTTTTAGTTACTGCTCAGCAATGTTTACTCTGACCAAGGACCTTCTGAGTCTCATGCTCTGCCAGGGAGAAGGGGAAGCCAGGGGGAAGCAGACAGGACACCTGAACCAAACTAACCAAAGAGGTGCTCCATACCACAGCACATCATGCCCACTGTATAAACTGGGGGCAGTTACCTGGAGGGGTTAGATCACTGCTCAGTCAGGCTGTGTATTGGTTGGCTGGTGGTGCAAAATGGCTGCTACTACTGAACCCAGAACAAAGTGAAATATATACTTTACACAGAACATCAGAGCCGGACAGGCACACTCATTTACCTGAGAATGCTTCTTAGACCAGAGACTAAAACAATTGGTTTTGTTGGTGGTGTCCAGGCCTGAACACTGAGAAAAAACAGCCACAGAAATAACTTAGACATTCTGCTCTTAACCCAAGAAACATTAAAAAAACACATTGAAACTCGACATTTTCATTCAAAGTTCCTGTATTTTCTTGGAATGTTCAAATTTCTGCTATTGCTAACCACTGATATTTTAATTTTTCATATCCAAAATTTGAAAAGACAGCAACAGTTATAAAACTGGATCATATTTATCCACAAAATTTGTAATGCTAATATTTGCCTTGTTCCATATTACTTGTTATGAACTCATTCTGTGGTGAGTCTTACAAAAGACAGCAGTAGACAGGCACCAGAGCAAGTTTTTCAAATCAGAATGCATACTACATAATAGCTAGTGTTTCTATGAGCTCTAGTATTCTAATAATTAAATATTGCAGTATGTATTCTAATATTAAAATATTATCTGGCATCAAGGCATCTGTGATGGATGAAGTCAGGACTCTGTTTAGAATTGCAGCAAGTGTATTGGTGCTTTTATGGATTTCCCTCCCCCGGGTAATATCTAGAAAAGGCAGCCTTAAAAAAAAATCTGCACATTAGTTTTTTGTTTCTTGAGGACATTTGAGAAGCTATAGAAAACCTTTCCTGTCAATCAGACACTCATTTAATCTTTGCATAGGATCAATTTTCCGAATAGACATAGTGACTGTGCCAATCTACTTGGGGATTTGAGAAGATTGATTCACTTCTCAAAGTGCTTTAGGCATAGTGATTTCTTTCACTTTCCCTACCCACACTGAGTAGCTCAGGAATTTCTAAGTTGACACAACATATTGTATGGGCTAATCTGTGGCCTTTAATGTATGAGCACACATATAAGAATTTTGGAAATTACTTACGGTTTTTAAAACTGTGAATTGAATGCATGTTACATATTCCTTCAAGAATAATACTACAGTACACATAGTATATAAAACATCATTTAAATGAAATATGAATTTCCCCCAAATAAGTATAATGAAACTATATCACAAGATTTAAGGAAGAATAAAATAACAAAATTAAGAAATTAATATTCTAATTTTTTTATGTCTCATTATTTGATGACAATATTAGCATTTATTTTCATGAAATTTTTATTAACAATCATCTTACTTTGTCCAAATAAACATGTTCCTTTTCAATTAAAAAAGAAAAACCAAACCAACAAAAAACACTGCACCAGCATAATTGCCCTATTTCACACTGACTCGTTCAAGAGAGATGAACATAAGTACTAGCCTTGTGCAAAGAACAGGAAACCTTACAAGGCAATCAGATGAGGAAATGAAGAATAAATTGCAAATAGATAGAATTTAAAAGCTATTCTATAACCTCCTATTCAGAGTATGAGCTCTACTGTCCTGATATTCCAAGGATATACAGTCAATTGAATGATAATAGCTTGTCAGTGGGGACTATATATTATTGCTTAATTTTCACAGTTGTGTGTGTTTGTGCATATAAATTTTTATATAAAAATATTTATAGTAGAAAAAAAAAATTGTCCATTAGTGGATTGGACTGCCTAGATTTATCATTTTAGTAGTCCTGTGAATTGCTTTGTAAGATATACAAAATTACTCAGATATAATAAAAATCTCATAATTTGAAGTTCCACTGGAAAATGGAGTCTGGTAAAACATTGATTTTAGAGATTATTAAGCTTAAATATCAAAAACTGGGGGATAAGGGAAGACAGAAAATATTCCCCCTTATTTGCTGGTTTATTGGAAGAATGGATAGATATGAGTCACAAGACAGAGACCAGCAGTGGACAAAAGGGTACTGATGTCAGCACTTTCCCAGGTGGAATGATTTTACATGAAATAATGACCTGTATTTTACAAAATAGTTTTATATCGTTCCCAAATGAGTTACATTAATAAAAGTGCAGTTTGATTAAACTAAATTCTTTACATCTGACTTTCTTCCTCCTTGGTCAGGATATTATTCAAGTACTAGGAATTTTTTATTCTGAAGATCCAATTATTATTTTTTTTTTTGGCAACCTGCTAACTGTTTAAACAGAGCTAGATGTGACCATCTTGAAGGAAAAAAAAAAAGAGTGTTCTCAGGTCTGTACATCTCTGAATCAGATTTCTCTACTCTGACACTCACTTAAAGACCAATTGAAGTGAGTGTTAGATGTGCTTTTAGGTAGAATAGCTCATCCATGGACCCTTCAGATATGAATACATTGGGGAGATAGGGAGATATATAGCTCCAGAACATATACCATACAATCTAATAATGTAAAACTCTCAAATCAAACACTAACACTCGAGGAGATTAATTGAATTTTGAGGAAGGTGCTCTCTGGTGGATTTTGTAACAACCTCTCCCAACCCCCTCAAAAACTACAACAATCAAAACCCAAACAAAACAAAAAAATACACAACCCCATCACACACCCACCCCAAAATAAACACTCATGCATTTGCTTACAGAGCAATGTATATTTTTCTGCTTTTATTCTATGTCCACTTTGAAAAATTGTTTTCACTGACATTTCAAAAATCCATTTTCTAAAAGGAGAAGTTTTAAAATGCTTTTTCACACACACACAAAAAGCAATTAGCTGCACCGTGCTCCTAGTCATAGCCCCAGCAAGAATTTCTAAGGGCCAACAACTCATGAAAAATATTTCCAGATGACCAGAATAGGTAAACACTAGAAAAACATAAATTTGTGAGACTTCAGTGGGCTGTTAAGCTATTTGGAAGAACCTCATTGATTTCAAAGTTAAAAAGAGATTATATTCTCATAAAAGAATGTACATGGCCGCTGGAGTTTGAATGTCCTTAATCTAGGAGAATATGGCAAAAAAAAAAAAAAGGCATAATTAAATGTGATTCTGTTTATTAATTATTTCCAGGGAGATTGTTTTACTGTAAGCTTTTTGTTAAAAAAAAAGTGAACATTTTCTGAATGATTGTTGAAGTAAATTAGACTGGTACAGAACAGAAATATATATAAAAAAAAAAGAACTTGAAATACACATGCTTTCTTGCTGTATTTTACCATAATTTGAAAAAAAGCTGAATTAATTGTCAAAAAGTAATATTTAACTTGCCACCAATTTATTAGCTCTTCTACACAAGGTAACGCACAATATTTTGTTGGACATGTTCAGACTTTTTTTTCGGTATTCAACATTTTATTGCAGTATGCATCTTGGTTTTCTTAAATAACAGGCCTCAGAGATGACAATATCATCAGTAAACATGCAATGCAGACCTCTTGCAATAGTATGCTCAAAAATAATAGATTGGATGGGAAATACTTTGCTCTTGTATCATAGAGATGATTCATACTTCGATGTCTGGTTTTGCGCAGTTACTGAAAATATTTGTAATTTTTGAACAGTATTATTTTGAATAAATGGACTAAAAAAAAAGGTAAAGAAAAACATGTTGTCCATTTAGTTAGCTTTACGACAAAATATAGTGCACTAATACCTAATACTACAGGCTGGTTTTCTGTTAGAGAAGGAAATATATTAAACGGTGGGTGCTAGGAGGTAGACAAAAGAAAGGAAACCCGTTTTCCTTTTTTAAGGCCTTATATAAGAAGTAACTAATGGAAATGCAAGCAATGCTACACAGAATTACTCCATTCTTTTTCTTGGGTGGGGATTATCCCAGGTATGTCCCTAGAAAATATTCTTGTTTCCTTCCGTAAAATAAAGTCTCCCTTTTGTGAGTATTCAGTAGTTTTATTAGTAGCTCACTGAATGTTCTGGATAACATTAATCTTCTATTGATTCATGCCCCCCCCTGAGGAAATTCATTGCAATAAGTGGATTTGATTGAAAATATTATTTGCTGGAAATGATTGAGAAGTATGGATAGAGAAAGGTGAGCAGTTTGAGGGAATGCAAGGTGAACATATTGCTTACATTTATTCTTAAACTGGTAGTGGTGATCAGAAAGAATTATTTCTTTTACTTTATTTTAGAAAAATTGCATACACTCGTAGTGTACATAAGAAATTCTAATTCCATTTGGGGTTACTTGTGACATTAACAAATCATTTGAGCTCAGTTCTTGAAGTTTATTATTATGTCATCACTCTCCTCAGGGAAATTACTTATACCGTATGTGCAGTTTCGTGTACATAATTCTTTATATTTATCAAATTATATGGCACTCTGTAGTACACTTCATAACTTCAAGTCATATATTAAGTATAGCAAACCCATATACTGTTTTAAGAAAATGTGCATATTGCTTTATTTCATTGTTTCATATTACCATCCATTATAGAGTCTTAATATGTGTCATTTTATGATAACGTAAGAATATTATTACATCTGGCAATTATTTTTGTAATAAGTATTTATGATGCAACTGTGAATGAACTTTTGTTTATATTATCCTAATGCCTTTTAAAAAAGTGTTGGTATTTCCAAGCATGAGATGATATCCTAGTTGGAACCATCAATAGTAGTTTTTTTTTTTGTGTCTGCCATTTTACAACAGCAAGCGAGCCATAAGAACACTTTGCTGCCTTTTATTTTTCCTTTTTTTTTCTTTTTTCTTTTTTTTTCCTTCTTGTTTTCCTTTCCTCTCCTTGAGCAAAAATAATTCAGATGAAAGGACCTGATAAACAGTGCACACTAGTTTATGACACATGAAAGCACTTCTGTTTAGTTCAGAGAGTCCTCTTGATGGCTAGTTAGGTGTTACCCTTCCTCAGTGGTAAGACGGGGCTAGTCTCAGTCTTCTTACAGGGTTGTATGTGTCATCACCTGTGGGGAGTGAAGGCAATAAGATTTGCATGAAAAATAGTTTGGGAATGAGCTCTGAGGCCTTGGTGCTTGACAGGCCCTGGGGCGATGAGTTGGGGCATTGAAGGACAGAGAAGGTCAAAAACAAGCCTTGAGGGGATAGGCCAGGATGTTGTTGCGGCAGGAGTCTCAGCTGGAGCCAGATGATGTGAGGGTTGTGAAAGGGTCTGCAGCATTATGATTGGACTATTTACCTGGAGGTTTTTACAGGGGCCAATGGGATTGAACATGGCATATTTGTGCAGGTTGGGAAAGTACTGAACAGGGGGATAAAAAGGGTTTGGTTGTAATAAAGTTGGGTTTGAGCCTCCTTATCAACTTGAGTCCATGTCGTGAAACGTGGAGCTCGAAAAGTGACTAGTCGTTGATCTGGTGGTGTGGCTCAGCTGAACTACATGCTGAAAGGAAGCAAGAGTGTATGCTGAAAGGAAGCGAATTCAAACCGCATGGGTTGCCTCTCTCAGAACAGGGGTAAGTGGCTAAGAACTATGGGGACTGCCTTGACAAAAGAGCAAAGAAGTGTTCTAGAAGTTTTTGCAATAATTCTTAAGAAGTATGGGAAAAAAGCTGGTGAGGAAGGTTGAAACGTATCCTTCTCTGAGCATCAAAAGTCGATTCATCTATTAATACTACTAATATTTATAACATGGAGATTTGGGACAAAATTGTTATTAATTTGTGGGACTGTGCATCAAAAAATGGTAATGTTGCCACCACTTCATTGAGCCCTTGGCAAATTATTTCTGAAAATGTAAAAGTTGATGTCAACTCACAAGCACAGGGGCAGAAGCGACACCTTTGGCTCCCTTACCACAACCCTCTTTGTCAGACTCTGCCCTGAGATCAAAAAATCAGTCTACTGTTGTTGCTCCTGTAGTTCTGCCATCTGATAATTCCAGTGATGACCTGGATAGTCCTTTTGACCTGAGGCTTATGGATCTGGAAAAAGGAGCCTAATTTATAACCCCTGGATCCTTTAGACAAAAGGACAGTAGTAAAAGGAGAAGTGAGACTGGCGGGGGATACAGATGTATTGTGTTCTTTCCTGGTGGTGTATGTGCTGGATTAAGACCCATGGTGGGAAGGTCTCTTATATGCTCTTATCAAAGATATCAGACAAATGGTGATGGACCACGGTCTTGGGGTCCCATATACAACTCATTTGATACAGACTCTCTGTGATACTCATGTACCAGAAGTTGGCAAATACAAATATGTCCATGTTTCTATCGACCCTTGGAGACCTTTCTAGGTACTGTAATTGTGTGGAGGGTGCTTGTGGGATTCCTTGTGTGTGTGTGTGTGTGTGTGTGTGTGTGTGTATGTGTGTGTGTGTGTATGTGTGTGTGTGTGTATGTGTGTGTGTGTTTGTTGAGGGCAGACTGTGTTCTGTGTATTTTTTGTTGGGTTAGAGTAAAAGTTTTTAACGTGGGGCATAAAAAGGCAGCAAGGCCCCTTTAGTTGTTTGATAAGCATGTTCAAAAGAAGTGCCCTCCTATTCGACTCCCAGTGCTCCACCAGTGGAACAGCCAGGACTGACATTGGAGCTGTGAAGACAAAAAAAACCTCTTCTCTCGATCTATTAAAGTATTGGGGCAGTTTGCAGAGACACCACGAACAAAGCCTAAAGAGCACCTGCAACACGTTGGGCTCATGAGAGGAGCCCTGCTTAGTGTGTTTAAGGTAACTTGGGGGTGAATCCAAGACTTGGAGGAACAGACAGATCAGTTGAAACAAGAACTGCTAACTGAAAAACGAGAGGGGTAGCGCAACCACAAGCTTTATCGGCTGTCACGCAAGCAGCATCAGGGTGGCAGAGAGAGAAAAAAGATCCCGAGACGAGGCAGATGTGAAAAAGGAAGGAGCCAGCACAGGTCCTATGTTTCCAACCTGCCTGGCCCATTAGCTGTGGGTGATGACACAGCGAACTCCTTGACTGTTAACACTGTGCAGTGCACTCAGCTGCTTCACATTCCTTTTTCATCAGAATGCCTCTGCTCTAAGGAAACAGTTTTAACCTGTCTTCTTCTCAAGAACTGAAACCTGGGGGAGGGAGTATAATTGTGTCCTCCTACCTACAGGTCCATGGCGGCTGCGTGCAAAGTTGGCCAAGCCTTGCCATGAGCTGGACGGACGAGCGAAAGAACCGAATACCTCAGCTACAGGAGCTGACCATGAACACCCTGAGCAGAATGAGATAGAGGAAGAGAAAAACAAATGATTGCAAAATATCACTTGGGGGCAACTGAAAAGTATCATCTTGAATATGTGTGCCTGTAACATAGCTATTATTAGAGGCTGTGATTTTGTGTATAAACCATCTCTATTTACTAGCCAGTTGCTAATAAGAAACTACACCTTGTATTGTATGGATTTGTCACTTGTAAAAGAGATGTTAGAGCATGCAAATTTGCAGCAGCTGCTAAAAAATGCTAAGGCAAAAGCTAGAAAGATTCTAATATGGTAGTAGTGTTATAAAGCAGGTATTGATAGTAGATATATAAAACAAAAAAGGGGGAGTTCAGGGTTAACCCCACAAGAATGTATAGTGAAAGCTTGTTATATTTTGAATTTTTTAGATCGCTGAGCAGACGATGGACCTCCTATAGAGCACCATTTCGGGTGTTCTAAGAATTTTGAACAGATGAAAGCTCATGTTAAAGTATGTAATCTTGAAACTCAGGAATGGGAAGGCCCATTTCCTTTAATAACTTGGGGATGAGGGTATGCTTGTGTTCCCACAGATAAAGGACCTTGTTGGGCCCCTGCACGATGACTTCATCTGGCCTTGTCTTCTTTCTCTTCATCACAGGAGGACTGACCTTACCATGGCTTCCCGCCCATGGAGCCAGTTGGAGCCAGATGATGTGGGGGCTGTGAGAGGGTCTGCAGCATTGTCATTGGACTATTTACCTGGAGGTTTTTACAGGGGCCAAGGAAATTAAACGTGGCATGTTTGTGCAGGTTCGGAAAGTACCGAACAGGGGAATAAAAAGGGTTTGGTTGTAATAAAGTTGGATTTGAGTCTCCTCATCAGCTCGAGTCCACTTCGTGAAATGCCATAATCGCCTAAAAGTTTAAGCACTTCTATCTCACTTCGAAAAGAGTTTCCACCAGTTGCATTTACTCTTACTGCAAAATGCAGTCAGGCATAGGTCAGATATCTACTTCTACAAGAGTTTGTCCAGGCATCAAACTGAAAGTCAAACACAGAGTCACCTTGGCTCATTATGGTACACCATTATATGTTTTTAAACTTCACAGTTGCTAATGTAATGGCAGTAGGACTGTATCTCAACTCCTAGAGACGTATTTTGCAGCAAATATTGAAAATATGTGTTTCTTGGGATGTGGATACACTCTTACACAGAGAGATTTGGGTGGAGAATTAATTCAGAGCAGCCTTGCGGAGAAGGACTTGGGGGTGCTGGTTGATGAGAAATGAAACAAAGATGGGCACAAAATTACTAAATGAAATATAAACTTTTAGAATCAGTTTTAAGTAGTGCTAAGTGTGATGGGTTTGTAACAGTAGCAATGGAAAATTACTGAGGTGCATGATTCACGGAAAAAAAAATAGAGTACAGCTAGGGAACATACTGAGAATTCTTGTATAAGATAAACCATTGCAGTCAACATAGTTTTGGGCCTTAATGACCTTAGTACAGAATGTGTGTAAGACAAACAGGCTAAAAGAACAGGACATAAGGATAAGGAGTATCTAGGAATGGCAGGTGTCCAGGATGGGTTGCAGTTAAACCAACTGATAATGAGAAGGACAGGATGATAGTTGTATCTGCGGTATTAATGAACCAATTAAGTTTGTATAAACATCTACTGCACACACTTAAAAGGCTGCCAGAAATGATGAAGATTGTTGGAAGAAGTAAATGGCCCTCAGAGACCACTACTACATTTCTGTGGTAGTGCGGGACACTTTCTAGAAAATGATGTAATCCATATGTAGCCTATGAATATGTATGTATGCCCAGTGGCTATATAAGGATGGCTTGTGTAGCAGTACAGGGACACACGTTAGGAGGAGCTATCCCTCGTGTCTCCTGGTGCTGTAATAAGGAATACCTGCTTGTCAACTTGGAAAACTTAGCTGGCAAGTTTGTTCCTGGAGTTTTCTCTGAATCAGAAACTGAATATGAGCCAGCAGTGCGCACTAGCAGCCCAGAAAGCCAACCATATCCTGGGCTGCAGCAAAAGGAGCGTGACCAGCAGGTCAAAGGAGGTGACCTTGCCCATCTACTCTGCTGTTTTGAGACCTCACCTGAAGTACAGTATGTAGCTACTCTGCTGTTTTGAGACCTCACCTGAAGTACAGTATGTAGTTCTGGTGTCCTCAACATAAAAAGGACATGGAACTGTTGGAGCAAGTCCAGAGGAGGGCCACGAGGATGATCAGGGGACTGGAGCACCTCCCGTATGAAGACAGGCTGAGAAAGTTGGGGCTGTTCGGCCTGGAGAAGAGAAGGCTGCGTGGAGACCTCATAGCAGCCTTCCAGTATCTGAAAGGGTGCTGGGGAGGGACTCTTCCTTAGGGACTGTAGCGATAGGACAAGGGGTAATGGGTTTAAACTTAAAGAGGAAAAGTTCAGGTTAGATATAAGGAAGTTCTTTACTGAGTGTGGTAAGGCACTGGAACGGATTCTATGATTCTATTTGAGATGCAAGTCTTGCAGAGGTTGAAGAATCACATGGATTCATCACAAAAAGGGGAGAACTGCATCCTTCTTATTGCTGAAAAGGAGGGGTATCTGGGGCAAGCAATCTTGAGAAGTTCACTGGGGTTTTGACTCGAAGCAAATGGTATGGTTTATTCCAGAATGATACTTGGAAATGAGCTAAACATGAAAGTTAGGCAGCAGAATTTGTGAGCTCACAAGGAACCAAGTTACTTGATTGTATAGGACCGCAGGGGATTGCTTCTAGAATCTTTTGTGTCTTTGCCATCTCTCCAGTGCCTTTACTCTCTTACCAGCCATGGAGACATTTTCCATTGCTACATTACCTATCCAACAGACGTAGATAGGCTGGAGTGAACAGAGGCTGTGCAAAAATGAAAACTTTTCAAAGGATGGTTAGGGTAGATTTTTTTTTGGCAAATTACAGACAGTGTTGACATCCATACGTAATCCTTTGCTTCTGTACTTAGTCAGTCGCCTCATCATTCTTTTTACTCAGTTAATGCAGTGAGGGGTATGGTTCTGATTCCTAACAACTTTATTAGATAGGTTAAATATTTGGGAGTTGATGACATTCAAAGGAATCAGCTTCTACAATTCTTTCTACAGAAAAACTGGACAGACTGATGGACCAAAACCAGAGAATGGTCAGTATGTGGTTTATAAAGATTGGGTGATGCCCATTTTATTTATTTATTTTAATTAAAACTTCATACTGTCCTTACTTATTATATATTTGAGTTCCTGATGACATTAGTAAAGTTACTTTTGTTTAACAATTATGTGATGACATAAAATTTAAGCAATATATAACTGTCCCATCCATGTACTAATTATAGTAGAGTAATACATTTAGACAATGATTTACAGAATCTTTTTCATTTGCAACACTACTAATTTATTTTAAAATTATGTTAAGAATAGCTGTCATTGCATAGTTTAAACTCACATTCTCACATTTCCAAAGAAAATTAAATCCACTATCAGAATTTCTTCATTAATCATTGTTATTGAAAAAAATTATGTAACATGCAAATTAACCCAATACAAGCTTTTTTGTTTATGCTTGAGTTATAACAGTTTAAAAAAAAAAGCTGAATTTGAGATCATAAAATTAATATTATTCTGTTCTGACATCTATTAGATTGGTGTTTGCAATTGGTTATAGCTATGTCTTCTAGCCAATTTATCAAGCAGTTGCTGAAGAATATAGGGTCTGAAATTCATCCACAGTACCCTGCTTGTTTTACCTTCTTTCTTCTGGTTTGCAAAACTGTTTCTTTTTTTTTGTATTTGCATGATATTACTCAGATAATGCCACATTTCTAAGATAAAATGTAGCAATGCACACTGTCAGAATGCAACAAGACTTTTATTATCTAATTTAGTATGTGAAAACCTGTTTCTGTGAATAAATATGTATTCCCCCTCTGTGCTAAGAAACAAGGTCACATCTACTGATAAAATAATTAACTATCACAGTAAAATCCAACAAAAAGTAAAATATCTGAACTGGGAACATAATTAACTTAAACATAATAAACTTGAGCTGCAAATGTAGGCATACACTAACATTTTGAAAATTACAGAGAATAAAAATACAGCTAATATCATTCCCAAATAGAACAACAATCCCAGCTTTATTTGATAATTATATTTTAACTACTGGGAATAAATGAATATTCTTGGAGGAAAAGGGATTTTCAACATACTATAATGCATTTTATTTTCTTTAGAATTTTTTAATTTCAAATGTGGGATAGCAACCATGTTGCTGCCTTCACTAAAACAGAATAAAGCTGTAGAGTTTTTACTTTTTTAGTACATCAGCATTTTTCTCTTTCCTAAGGCTGTATGGGAAGAATTAAGTTATAGTCTCAACATGAAATTCCTCTGAAAGCAGAAGAACTAGATCTAAATTTGTTACCTATAATAAATTAAGATATATGACATCTCCAGTGACTATGTCAAACCTAAGGCTATGTCCAATCAAAATTTTAAGGAAAGAAAAAATAATAATTTTCTATGCAGGTTGTGCAGAGATAATTTTGCAGGAATTAAGTAAAGAAAATTCAAGATAGTCTTATGTCAGTAATTCATTATGTTCTCAAATCAGCTCATACACAGCAGATTGAGTTTTTAGATTAGAAGGCATGGATCTCAAGACCCAGAAAGTGAAGATAAATCAACTTGACCACTCATTTGCATGCCATGGCATACATATAATTTCCAAAATAGCACTTTAAAACTACTTTCTGGTTTGAGGTTCCTATCAACCTGAAAATATATGAGTTAAACAAAACTGTAATTTGCCAAGAACTGCAATTTAATTGAAATGGTCTTTGGTGACTTTTTTCTATTTCATAAGAATGGTGAATTTTTCATGCAGATGGCAGCATATGTTAAATACATACAGTTGAATCATGCAAGATTTTTTTTTAAATTTTTCAGTATGATTGCTTTTAACAAAGCATAAATTTCATTTCACAAAAAAAAAAAAGTCCTTCGTAGGATTCTTCACAGATTTAATGGTGGAGAAGATTAACTGTTCCTCTTTCTCACCTATAAGTACCTTTCATTTTTAAAGTGGCCCAAGTGATCTTGGTCCTATCAGAGTTAGGCACTCATTCAGAACAGAATAGTGCCCATGGCTGTGGCAAAGACCTTGTTAAGGAACAAAATACAAGCTTTTGTAGTCCTTGGACTCAGTTGTCATAATTATCTGATCTGAGGATCATTGCAAGAAATTGCTGGAAGTTTGGAGTGAGAAGCACAGTACTTCAGATGGCTGTCTCTCATTCCCCACATAAAAAAGATGGAGATTTGTTCATCAGTGGTCATTTTTGTATGTGGATCTATGTGAATATTTCTGCATCAATAGATTTAATGTGGTAATTATGATGTCATTTAACCTGTTTATTACTTTGGTTCCAAGAGAAACTATGCTGAAAAAAGATTACTCCCTTAATACTGAAGGATAACTCAAAAGAAAATGTAGTAATTTTAGTGCATTTGCTACAAGATTAATATAATCTAGACTGATTTTCCTTTTTTCCTGCAATGGTGGCATTCACTATAAAAAAGTAGTTATTGTTAAATCTTGTATGTGTGAGCTACTAGGAGTAGTAGCTGCATGCAAATAAACTGGTAGGTGGTAGGTTATCTTTTTTCACCTCTAATTCATGGGAAATGGGAGTAAAAACTTAGGCTATAGAATTCTTAGGAAATATTGGGTGGGTATTATGGACTACAGTGCCAAAAGTATTCCAATAACCTAAAACTCCAGTCAGCTTTCTTTCAGAGGCAAAGAGACATCGCAGGTAATAGGGTATTCGAGTGATGGTTGAGCAGGGATGAAAGAACGGATGGATTAGAGCCTGAAAAGAATAAAGTGCTTTGAAGACAGAAATGCTGGCTGATAGAAGCTAAGAAGTCAAAAGTCTTTATCACAAAGCCTAGGCAACGAAATAGCAATAACTGGTGCAAGCTCCTTGCACCTTGCAGAGAGGAATTTCTGTTGCAGCAACAAATAATTTGTAAAGACAACAATTATGATGTTTTAATGCTGAGTTCAAGATAATTTTCTTTTATCTTAAGAAAACAATAGTTTGTTTCAAGATGTGGGACTTTTCCATGTTATTAAAGCACAAAGACGCTAAGAAATTAAGGTGGGTTTTTAACTTTCACTCAGAAAGATCCTGTCTGTAATCTGTGCATCTCTAGTAACTCCTGAGTTTCTGTGGTCTTCATTCCATTAATGTGAACTATGTTTTGTTTTCTGATCTTAAGTATTACATCATATCTTACCTAAATTACCTTATCACCTGACCTAACATTGCTATTGTTTTTGAACATATAAACTGGGACTGCAAAGCCTCAAAGAATATCTGTGTGCTGTTATGTTCAATAAACTATCACCTTGTTCTTCTCTTCCAAATATGTTTTGCAGTTTTAGACTCCACTATTATCTCCTTTTTTTTTTTTTTTGACAAATATCATAATGGCTTAGTAATCTTTTATGATATAGCAACTATTTCTATCACATTACAACTGTCCTGCTTGTCTGTAAGAAATTAATTGATGTCCATCATTAAATGGTCAGAGCTTTTGCTGACCTTTCTTTGACTCTTTAGGCACTAAAAATAATTTGTCCAATCAGTTGTGCTTATATAAAATGACAATGCTTACAACTTGAACTAAGCATCTTTTTAATACCAGAAGGTCTTTCTCAGCAGGAGTGGCTTCACTGTGTGCAGCGCTGAGCAGTAACATCACAAACTGTCAATAGTATTGAAAGCTGCTAATAATAGAAATAATAGAGAATATGTAGAAGCATTCCTATAAGAAATTTGTTTTCTAATACCCGGCAACAAACAATTAAAGTATGAATCTATGCATCATACTCCATCTCTAGACCACGCTGGAATGGGCTGATGAAAAAACTTAAGCACTGATGTTGCTCTACTCTCTGGATAACCGCAGTAGTTGAGAAATGATCTAACTCCTGTACTATTAGTCTGCATAATTTCCAGAAAATATCATCAGTTTGTTACAGTTGCCAGTAAGACAAATAAACCCCACATTTCTGCTTGTGACTACTTCACTTAGCCTGCTAAAATCAAAATAATACACTGAAGATTTGTTGGTGTAAAGGGTGTTGGGCTAAGCCAGAACATCCTGGGATCTGCCAGAACATAGAGGGGAGTGGCCAATCAGAGGGTGGCAATGTTCAAATCCAGCCAATCCTGCTAGTAGCGGGAGAACAAAAGGTGTAGTCTATGTAAACCATGGAACCAACAGGACGGGGGCTCCGACAGTAAAGTAGTTTTTGGCATGAAACTCTGCTGGAGTCCGTGTCTTCAATCTCCACAAATATTATTTCTGTTTTTATTGAGTATAGAATCATATAGAATAGCTTGGGTCGGAAGGGACCTTAAAGATCATCTGATTACAACCTCCCGGCTGTAAGACAGAACACCTTCCACTAGACCTCATTGCTTAAAGGCTCATCTAGCCTGGCCTTGAACAATTCCAGGGATGGAGCATCCACAACTTCTCTGGACAACCTGTTCCAGTGTTTCACCACCCTTATAATAAAGAACTTCTTCCTAATACTTAATCTAAATCTACTCTCTTTCAATTTAAAGCCATACCCCCTTGTCATATCACTACATGGCCTTGTAAGAAGAAGTTCTTCTCCAGATTTCTTGTAGGCCCCCTTTAGGTAGTGGAAGGCTGCTCTAAGGTCTCCCTGGAGCATTCTCTTCTCCAGGGTGAACAAACACAACTTTCAGCCTGCCTTCATAGGTAAGTTCTCCAGTCCTCTGGCCTTCTTTCTGGCCCTTCTTGTTGACTTACTCCAACAGGTCCTTGTCCTTTTTATGTTCGGACCCCACACCTGAATGCCGTACTCCTGGTGTGGTCCTGCAAGAATGGAGTAGCAGGGGAGCATCACCTCTTTTGACCTGCTGGTCATGTTTCTTTTGATGTATACAGTTGGTTTTCTGGGCTGCAAGTGCACATTGCTGGGTCATGTTGAGCTTATGTTCTACATATATAGATGTATGTTTCTTTGTATTTTTTGTAAAGAACCATTTTATCTATTAAATAAAAAGAGCTTGATATTAGCACTGATGCGAAAAAGAAAATACTGCTAGTGTATTTTGCTTTTTTTTTTCAAATGCCTGTTAGTACTGTTACAGTTTCAAATTCTAAAATATGACAGTAGAAAAATAGCTTTATTAGTTTATTCCTCTTTTCTTCTCAATATAAAATATCACAACTAGATCCTACAATGTCAGAGTCACTCACAATTAGTTAATAACATTAAGGACACCAGTGGTAGTCTGTTCCATATTTATCACAGCAATTAATCAAGAAGTGGAAATGTAAGATTCTGCTTGTTGTTCCCATTTATGTATCCATCCACTAAGTTCTTATTCTATCTGAATTGTTTTGCTTATGTTCAGTAGCGAATGCTTGAGACAGAACAATAGCAGGAGGGGGCAAAAAAAAAAAAAAACCAGACAAATTAAATAAACCTAAGAACAAAAGTCAACTTTATTCAGAAGTGTGAGTATTGAGATGAGCACGCAAAAAATATATAGAAATTAGGCGGAGATGCACTAAACTACGAATTTTCGTTATTTGATTACGAAAATAAAAATATGGGCTTTCCATTCTGGAAGACTTTAAACCAAAACTTTCTGAATTAACATAAATTTACATTAATTTAAATTAATTTACATTAATGGGAGGTCTGATGGATGAAAATCTAGTATCAGCCAGCAATATGCGCTTGCAGGCCAGAAAGCCATTCATATCCTGGACAGAATTGAAAGAAGCACAGCATCAGGTCGAGGGAGGTGATTCTTCCCCTCAACTCCGCTCTCGTGAGACACCACCTGGAGTACTGTGTTAGGCTCTAAGGCCCCTAGCCGAAGAAGGATGTGAACTGCTGGCGCAAGTCCAGAGGAGGACCAGAGGGCTGGAGCATCTCTCCTCTGCAGACAGGCTGAGAGAGTTCAGCTTGGAGAAGAGAAGGCTCCAGGGAGATCTTATTTTTTCCTTTCAGTTCTTAAATGGGGCATATGAGAAAGACAGGGACAGGCATTTTAGTAGGGCTTATTGCGATAGGACAAGGGGTAATGATTTTAAACTAAAAGAGGGTAGATTCAGACTAGATATAAAGAAGAAATTATTTTACTATGAAGGCGGTGTAACACTGGCACAGGTTGCCTGGAGAGGTGGTAGATGAATCCCTGGAAACATTCAAGATCAGGCTGGACAGGGCTCTGGGAAACTGGTATAGTTGAAGATGTCCCTGCGTATTGCAAGGGGTTTGTACTAGAAAGAACATTAAAGGAATCCCTTAATGGTCTCTTCCAATCTGAAACATTCTATGACTCTATGACTGTATACATCTTCTGCATACCATCCTGATGTCCTCCAGAAGACTGGAGGAAGGCAAATGTCACCCCCATCTACAAGGGCTCAAAGCAGGATCCAGGAAATTATAGGCCCATCACTCTTACCACAGTCCCCAGAAAAATTATGGAATGTATTCTTCCGGGGGCTACTACAATTCAAATGAACCATGTAATTAGGAAAATCCAGCACAGATTCACCAGGGGCAAACCATGTTTGACAAACTTGACTGCCTTCTGCAACAAAGTAACCTGCTTTGTGATGTAGGGTCAGTAGTAGACATTGTCTACCTGGATATCTCTAAGGCTTTTGATTCTATCTCCCACAATCTCTTCCTAGAGAAACTGATGCATTACAGTCTTGACAAATGATCTGTGCAGTGAGTGGGGAACTGGCTGACAGGCTGCACCCAGAGGGTAGTGGTAAAGAGCTCTTTTTCAGACTGGGAACCTGTCACAAGTGGTGTCCTCTGGGGATCCATACTGGGCGTAAAGCTATTCAATGTCTTCGTAAGAGATCAGGAAAATGGGAAAAGTGTACCCTGACCACGTAAGTGTGCTGGCAGTGCCAAACTGAATTAGGAAGCGGACACTTAAGACCCTGCATGAAGACTTGGATAGGCTGGGATAGTGGGCCAACAAGAACCTTATGAAATCCAACAAGGACAAGGTCTTAAACCTGGGTAGGCACAATCCAGGAGTGCAGCACTACCTGAGGTCTACCTGGCTGGAGGGCAGCCCTGTGGAAAAGGGCCTGAGAGTTCCGGTGGACAAGAAGATCAATGTGAGTGAGCAGTGTGCTGCTGTGGCCAAGAAAGCCAACGGGATATCCCACAAATAGGATGAAAAAGCTCATAGGACAAGACAAAAGCAGAGACACCACTTCTGAATCACCAATTACAAGCAAAACAGAATTGACTTGAGGAAAATTTAACCAGTTGCCAACAAAAATAGACTGGTGTACGGAAATAAACCCATAAGCTAACACTCCTCCTCTCCTCCCCCGTTTTTCACAAAATTAACTTAATTCTTTAATTCCTAACTCCTCTACCTTCCCTCATGCCCTTATCATCACAGGGAGGTGGGAAACAGGAGGTCATGGTCAGTCCCTAACTCCATCATGGGTCCTTCTGATGGGTTTCAGTCCTTCAAGATACAGCCACAAACTGCTAAAATGAAACAAAGTTCTGGCCAGTTTTAGTAACTTAGAGGCACATTTATCTGAATAAGTATGACTTGATCAGCAAATACGTACATCCAAGTGACACTTGGTAGGCTCCCTTTATAGTCAGTGGGGACACTGGCATTTTAAGATAAGGTGACTTATTTCCTAAAATTACATGTCTATAAAAGGACAAATTAATCTACATTTTAAAGTTGCCTCTTTCATGATTGAGTTTGGAAGGGATCTCTGGAAGTCTTTTAGTCCAAAACCCCTGCTCAGCCAGGGTCACCTAGAGCTGGTTGCCTGGGACAACATGCAGACAACTGAATATCTCCAATGAGGAATATTCCTCAAATTCCCTGAGAAAACTGTGCCAATGCTGTCACTCTCACAGTAAAAGAGTGCTTCTTGATGTTCTGTTTGTGGTTCAGTTTGTGCTCATTGCCTCTTTGTACTGTCACTGAGCACCACTGTGTCCTGCTGTTGGCTGCATGTAGGTGGGGAGAGGGCAGGGAATAAGCAAGCAGCTGTGTGGTATTTAGTTGCTGACTGGGGTTAAACCATGTCACACTGAAAGGATCCTGGCCACATCCTCTTTGCACCCTTCCTGCAGATATTTACATACATTGAGAAAATTCTCCCTGAACCTTCTCTTCTCCAGGCTGAACAGTTTCATCTCTCTCAGCCTTTCCTCATACGAGAGATTCTTCAGCCCCTTAGACACTTTGTTGGCTCTTTGTTGGACTGTCTCCAGTATTCCCATGTGTCTCTTGTTTTGAGGAGCCCAGAACTGGACCTAGTACTCCAGATGTGGCCTCATCAGTGCTGAGTTAGAGTGGAAAGATCACCTCCCTTGACCTGCTGGCAATGATCTGCCTAATGCAGCCCAGGATATCCTTAGACTTCATTGCCACAAAGACACATTTGCTGACTCATGTGCAATTTGGTGTCCATGATGGCTCCCAGATCCTTTTCTGCCAAGCTGCTTTCTCTCTGCTTGTCCCCCAGCATGGTGCCTAGTATTATTCCTTCGTAGGTGCTGGAATTCGCACTTTCCTTTGTTGAACTGACATTGCATGTATCAGCAAGAGCTGCACTGAAATGGCAGACAGGAGAAGAGACCTACCGGAAAACTGTCCCTCCCTAGAGTGGCTGCTGGCTGACAAGATGGATACTGTAGGACATCTTGAAGAGTAGTCATGGACTGTATTTGAGATACTGAATCAAGTCCCGCATCAGCACTTTCTATGCTATTTTTTCAGACAACTCTCATACTGGAGCATACATTTTAGAATCATAGAATCATGGAATAGTTAGGGCTGGAAAGGACCTTAAGATTGTCTAGTTCCAGCTCCCCTGCCATGGGCAGGGACACCTCACACTAAACCATGCTACCCAAGGCTCTGTCCAACCTGGTCTTCAACACCGCCAGGGATGGAGCATTCACAACTTCCTTGGGCAACCAGTTCCAGTGCCTCATCACCTTCACAGTAAAGAACTTCTTCTTTATATCCAATGTAAACTTCCCCTGTTTAAGTTTTAACCAGTTACCCCTTGTCCTGTCACTACAGTCCCTAATGAAGAATTCATATTAAATACTTTAGTATCTAGAGTTGAATTCCACCCCTAATGGTAATTGAAATAAATCCAGCCATCACAGATGGGTAAGAAATCAAAATGTGAAAGAACTACTAATTTTTAATAAATTGTAGTCAGTCCAATGAGTCAATTAATTTTTATTTCATAACATTCATAGGCACCGCAGTGAAGTTTGCACACTGTATACCTCTCTCACAAAGAGTGAAAATCCACAAGATAAATCATGATTAAAGGAAATGTTATAATCGCATTCTACGTAGACAACAAAGTGCTATTTGGTAGTTTAATTTAATTCAAAGAAAGAGGAGTAGGTCCTTTTCTGATAAACACTAATCTGAAAGGAATACAGGGGGGTTAATGTCGGAAACCAAAAAATAATTTTGTAATTAGCTCTGAGAAATAGAAAGTAAATCCAGTGATACAGAAGTGCTGCCCTACCTGCAACAATTTTCACTTGATCTCTTCCTAAGGCCAGTAATGTTGCACTATTTAGACAAACAAAATCATACATAGCATGTGCATTTGTGTGTCACAGTCCAAGTGCATTTCACACTTAAAGGTAACCAGCAAAGGAATAAGAGAAATCATATTATTTGTAAAGAAACAATGAGAAAAAATATTAATCATGACTCAGTGGAGTGAATAAAACAGGAAAAAAAAACCCAGCCAAACTGCAGAGATATGAAACATCACCAGTGCTATGCTCCTGGAGTGCCAGAACACATGTTTAGAACATTTGACCATACATCTTGGACAACAGGTGCACTGAGATATGAAAATCAAAAAGCATGAGTTGTGGACGATAAATTTTCCTTGTTTCCTCAAGTAAATTTCATTTCCTTTTTTGCTAAGAGCCTGATCTTTTTAAATCAATGCCACTTGTAAAAAAAGGTATTTGAAATTCATAGATAGGTATACCAACAAAGGCATCTTGTCATTTGCTTTACTCTGCTAAACCAGTTTCCATACTTGGAAACAGTGTTTGAAAGAGATGAATAGACATGCTAACTGGACTTGAAAGACAGGTCAACACTAAAATTCACAGCCAGAACCCACAGGATTAGATAACACTCACAAGAAGAAAAAAAAATTCCTCAAAACCATGACAAAAATGCGATCACAATCTTCAAGATTATATTTAACTTTTTGTATAAATGGTTGCCAAGAACTTTACTGCAGCTGAAAAAGTAAATTAATGCCATACATGCACACTGACAGAACTAAGACTTAAGTGAAGTTAATATATGAACATGTAGTGAACCAATCAACATGTAGAAATGACTCAAAAAAAATACTGAGCTGTCTTCTTACCCTACGTACCATGAGGGATAAAGAGTTACTTGCCAATTCAGAAGTAATGCAATAGATTAATATGGGTCATGTACAAACTAATCAATATCTTTAGGATGGGTGCATGGAATCGCATGACCACTCTCCCTCTACAATCTTGATTCTACAAATAGGGAAGATTATTTCTATAATCCTATAGAGAAGCAAGCGTCAGTTAACAAGCTAATGACGTCAGAAGGGGGACCTTGAGGTCCTCCATATTACATATGATCATAAATACCCTTCTTTAGGTGATGCTACACAGTTGGCTGACCATCAGCATCTCCAGATAGTATGGTACTGAGAGAGACTGTACCCTACAACTTATCTTTAGTGTTTTGTCTAGTCTCATCTTTAACACATCATCATATTGATCCTGTCAAAAAGATGATGGCAAACAACATTCACCCGGAAACTTTGCATCTGATTTTGCAAAATTTACATGCTATTCTTAACTAAAGAAAATAAGGGCAAGTGCAAAAACTGAGCAGGGGAATAACAGAATCATAAAATGGTTAACGTTGGAAGGCATCTTAAAGATCATCTAGTTCCAACCCCCCTGTCATGGGCAGGAACACTTTGCCTAGACCAGGTTGTGCAAAGCCTCATCCAATGTGACCTTGAAAACTTCCAGGTATTGAGCATCCAGAACTTCTCTGGGCAACCTGCTCCAGTGCCTCACCACTCTCATAGTTAAAAAATTCTTCCTAATATGTAATTTAAATCTATCCTCTTTCAGTTTAAAGCCATTCCCCCCTTGTCCTATCACTACACGACCTTTTGAAAGTCCCTCTCCTGTTGATGTAAAGGATGTCTTCAATCTCCACACTCTCCAGACTTCTTGCAGGCCCACTTAAGGGGTGGGAGCTTCCTCATCTCCAGGTTGAAAAACCTCAACTCTCAGATATCTTCACATAAGAGGTGCTCCAGACCCTTGGTCATCTTTGTGTCCATTCTCTGGACTCATTCAAACATCTCCATGCCCTTCTTATGTTTGGGGGCCCACAGCTGAATGCAGTACTCCAGGGGAGGTCTCATGACAGTGGAGTAGATAAGGAGAATCACCTCTTTCGATCTGCTGGCCAGGCTCCTTTAGATGTATCCCAGGACACTGTTGGCTTTCTGGGCTACAAGTGCACATTGCTTCTCATACCACTTTACAGCTATCTGATACTTACAGAAGAAGATATTTCTTACTCTTGTGCGTACCCTTCTTTTCTTCCTTGGATTTCTTATTCTTTTTTATTATAAAAAATAATCAAATCTAATGCAGTAGTATTACGCTGCTTTATTTGTGTAAAATAAGACAACAGCTTGAAAGGCACAGAATGTCTTGTGAAAAAATTCTTAGCACTTCCTACTTCTGCAGCAGATTTACCTGGTACAAAGTTCATTCAAATGTTTAAACAATTATGCGATAAGGATTTGGTACTTAAAAGCATCCTCGGGGATAACTGTGTTTCTATCCATACCTTTTGCGTTTGACTATCTGATGACAATTACATTTGGTATAATCTAAGACAACAATGACATGTATTTTTTAATTGTTTTGGTAGCCCATAGTTTAGAAATTAAAATGAACAAGTAATTATTACAGAAAAGATTAAAAAGCAGGGAGAGGGACATTTCACATATATAAATTTTCAGTATATTTTAAACCTGTACACCTACCTCAACTACAAATACTCATTCTTCCTAATATTTCAGCTTCATTTCTGCACCTGCTCAATGCACTGTGATGACCTGCAGAATTCAGTTTCACACACACAGTAGTTACTGTAACATTCACTCCATTAGTGTCTGCCGGATTCATTTTGGACTTGAAGCCTCCTATCTAAATTGACATCAACTATCCAAATGCTGTTCCCTTTGCATTCATGATGTGTCACATTGCATTACATTTTCTGTGTCACCACCCATCATGTTATGTTGTGTCACGCAGAAAAGCCAGTGTGAGTTGACATTGCACAAGATGATGCGATCTAAGAAATTTAAAGCTATGCAGCGCACTGAAGCAGAAAGGTGACATACTGCAACAAAAGTGTAAATACACAGTTCCTCCAGAGCTTCAGCTATCTGCTAAAAACACACATGTTGGATAATTTTTAGAACTTGAGAGAATGAGGTCTGAACAGTTCTAGTGTAATACATAAAACACTAAACTCCAGGAATATTGCAGATTTGACTTAGGCATACAAAAGCAACGACAATTAAAATAAAAGTTAATACTTTTAATTTAATAGGCATGATTTCCACTAACATAATCAATTGTACTAGCAATTTGGATGCTATAGAAGAATTAATTATGCCTTACAACATCCAAGAAAGAAAGTATCACTTTCTTAGTCTGATGAATGAAAAAAAAGAAGAAAATTAGGAAGCTGAAATGGCAATAACTAATGCTGTTAATGAAATATATGCAAAAATACAAGAACAGGTTCAAGATTTTTTTTTTAGTGGCAGGGAATATACAATCACTGTTACTTTAAGTGTCAGAGGCAATAGATCTGACTTTGACTTCATATATTTCATCTTGCCATATTAGGCTAATATTCATCAAATACAATTTAATGTGATGAATGAAGGTGTTCAAGTTAAGAGTAGCTCAAGGATTCTGTCTTCTGCAATTAGCAAGAAAAGTGTTAGGACGTTACAGAATCCAGAAGCACAAGGTAGATGAGGTTGCTGCAGCCCTATGTCCCAGGTTCAACTATTAGCGGGGCTGAGCAAATGTTCTTAGTAGGCACGCACACACTTGCACGTTTATATGTACATACATACATGTGGCCCACACACAGATCAGCGCAGACACACTCAGCTCTTACACAGACACAAATAGCATCAGTGACCTCATCCTGCTCCCATCTCTGGCTAAGCAGGATGAAGATGCATTACCGGGAAGTGTATACGCACACACACACATATATACACATACATGTACACAAGTAAAGTGTGGATCCCTCTAGCAGCTGTGCTCAGATCTCAGTCTGTCCAGTAGCTGTCCTGTACCCAATCTCCAGAGAAACTGCACCTGGATATCCCAGTCTCCCCCTTTTTGGTACCTGGGCTGTGTACCAAGGCTGTATCCCCACTCCAGTTGCTGATAGAGACTCTCGCCACACCCTTCCTCTCATCCTTAAAGAACCCCAGATCCCAAAGTCTCTCCAGCAGCTGGCTGAGACTACTCTAATAACTAGTTCCTCACATGACCTCATGCTTAGAGACCTAACCAGCCTGCTGGTCCCAGGCCACCAGCTTGACCTCCTTGCCTGCTAATCCAGTTTGCCCTTTAGGAGCAATCACACACTCATTTGCTGGCTCAGTCAATCCAGGCGCTGACAGCACCCATATACAGCCCCCAGGTCTGACTCCATCTGCTGGAACTTTGACCCCCATACACACACACAGAATCGAGTTCCTCATCCAGGAAAATAGTTAGAGTTTCATCAGAAGATGAGATGACTGCTGTTCAGGCGCAGGACACAAACAGACAACTGCACTGATGACCCAACTCTACAAGAAGCAGGCCATTTTAACCAGTTTTTCTGCACTTCTCCTGCCAAGAGAAGTCAGAAGAAGGGGCCTGAAGCTAAGCTGGGAAAAATCCATGTGTACAGGAAAGGAACTAGAGAGCTTATCAGCGAAGTTATCTATTATCTTTGACATTACCTTCTTTGTGCTCATCAGTTAGACTTCATGCTCGGTAGGATACTGTAGTCTTTTCCTCCAGCATTCCTTTGCATGTATTGTTTGAAAAAGTGTGTTCTTTCTTGTGATTTTCTTGCAGTCCATCCTGAAGGCAAGATGGAAAGGCCCAGAAAACATGATAAAGCCAAAATACCTGCATAAATGGCATAACAGAACAAGGAATTAGACTCATAGCAGTACCCATACACATATCATGAGAAAATTATTCTGTAGACTAGGGATAATATATATACATTTAAAAATTATTTTGAAGGAAACATTGAATTTCTTAAAAGCCAGTGGCAGACCACTGAAGAATGAAGAAAGCTAAATATTTTTATCATAAGCCATATTATACTCCGAACGATGAAGAAGAAATTAAAGTATGTCAGTTATGAAGCTACATGATAATTTGAGATAAGCAACTGCTCACAGAATGGCCAATGACACTATCAGTAGCATAAAAAGATAAAACTTAAATTAAAATACATATTTAACTACACACATACCCTTAACCCCCCATTTGACCCCCAATACCATGTTCCACTTAAAGACTCCTAAGGGTAAAATTTTAAATCAACAGGATCATAGCTGTCTACTTTTGTATTTGTGTGTGTGTGTGATTTAAACTGCATGTTCTTAATATTATTTAAATGTTTAATTAGCCATAAGGTTTATTACCTGAAGATACAATTTCAATGAATATTGCCTAGCAGATATTAACCTGTCCATACATCATTATCAAGTGAAGAGGTTAGAAACACTGTTGCTAACAACAGCTTTTTATGTTTTTTTATGTTGACTTCCATAACAAAGGTGGGGGGGGGAAGGAAAAGATAACAGTAAAAAAAAAAAAGAGTTAATACGAACATTTATCAGCCAATGAAGGGTTCTTCTTGAATGAAAATGTAAGTGGTAATACATCTAGGACAACATAATTATTTTAACATTCATTCTGATACAGTAATTTTAAGTAGTACTTTTACAGTAAGTATTTTGTGAGGTGTGGATTCACAACAAAACAGAAAGCAACTACTTGCCGTTTCTTAGCTACTGTATGCTTAGTCAGATGAAAGTCTCTGAAAGGAAAGTGATTGACACCAGCTGAGCATGCACTGGTGTAACAAGCTTCTGGATTTCAATGTGAGAGGAGATGAGCAAAAGAGAGGGAAGCAGACAATAGGTTCTCCAAAAAGAATAGCAAGATAAGGAGATCAGGAACAAGGAACAGTATGTAGCCAACACTGAAACTTAATGCACAGAAAAAGGGGTGTTTTTTAATAAAGACAAAGAAAAAGGCATATATTTTGCTGCAGATTTGCAAGCTGCTAATTTGGAGGATTGATGGCAACTGTGGAGGAAAAGATCCGCCTTACTGAGACAGAAGGGGCTTGCTTACAAGAAATCTGTGTAATTTATATTTCCTTTTTAAATTACTTTATTTCGGGGGAGAAAATAATATATATAATATGTAAATAATCATATAATGATCATACAAATAGAATATTCAATGTTTTTTCCTAGATAAATTATAATGAATCTCAAAATAACCCCACATTTGAGTAAGTTTTAATCAAGACTTAATATAGAAGGCTGTATAGTGACTAACTTTCATTTCAAAACCTCAAGCCAGGAATCACTGATCTTTATGCGAGGACAAATATCTGTTATTTATGTAGCTACAATTCCTTGCCATCCAGGTTAGTACCAAGTAGGTGCCTAGTGCTTCTATTGTAGGGAATACGTAAAATAATTAGAATTTTAATAATGTAGAAGGGTTCATACATGTAATTCGCTTCAATATAGAAGATTTGAACTATCAAAAATGTAGATATCAGAAAATTAAGATTCCCTATTCCAAATAAAACCATATAACTAGTACGCCAAATCTTGATTTCTTCTCACTCGTTGTTTCTCTAGGTCAAAGATTCTAATTTCCCAATCCAGTGTACTTCTATGTAGCATTTTAGGTGAAATCTATCTGGACTGTATCTTTAGGAATCTAGTAAGGCAGAAAAGTGAGAACGACACTGGTGACAGGCTCCCTTTGTCAGTAGAGAATAAAGAGACACCTCCAGAGGATGCTTTATCCCACCTTCAATATAAATCACTGCCTGATGGCATTCTGGCAATGATTCTTCCCTTGTGTGCTTCTTTCCCTTAGCTCCTAACTCTTGTGTCTTGATTAGAAATTAATCTGGGACTTAGTGCTGTTGCTATTTTGGATATCACCCTGGAAGCTATGAAGCGCCCAAAAGGTTTGATGTCACCATGTCTGAGTGCAGTCTGAATATTCTTCTCAGCCTGAAATATTTTGCTTTCTCTTTCTCCCCGACAGTATCTAAAGCAAACATTCCCATATTCAACATAATTCCATGGTTTTGTAACTGCTTAAAATGAAGGGTTATAGGCTCAAATTTCTTTCTGAAAGAGACTCCTGAAACAAGCTCTAATAGGTTGCTGTGTCAAACAGGGATCCACATCAGAATAAAAAGAGTAGCCTAGGGAAATAAGAAACTGCTGGCTATGATGGGACCAAGTTTTCTTCCTGGATCAGTAACACTAGGAATATGAACTTAATTTTCCTAAATGCAATCTGCACTAGGAAATTGGAAAAAAATCTTTCAGTTTTGTTATTTGTTACTTGTCCTAGGTATTTTTCTTTTTTTCCCCCCAAAAAAGTGAAGAAACAACCATTTTGATGTTGCTGTTTTAAAGAATAATAGAAAAAGCTATCTTCATTTCGTGTGCGACTTATTCCACGCTCTCTTCCAGATAGCTTTTGAAATTCGCTGCTATTAAGGAAAAACAAGTGTTCTGTTTTTTTTTAAATGACATTATTCCTATTGAAAATTGTTTGGCAAAAATTACCACTTTTCATTCTTATGCTAATGATTTAACAAAGATATTGTGCCTCCATTTACTTAGCAGAAAATGTTAAAGGAAGGAAGTGCTACTGGAAAGTAAATTTTTTAAAGTTCTGAGAAATAAATAACAAAACTAACAAAGATCCTAAGGTGCTAAACAACAAGAAAACTACAAGACACTTGAAAGAATACAGAACCATTGCAAGGACTTTTTTTCTCTGTATCTTGTCTTTACAATCTCAGAAGGAATGTTTTGAAATATTGCATGTCATGCATCATTTAAGTAAAACTTTGCTTAAATAGACAAGAGCTAACTCACTCAGGGGTTTGATAGTCAATTTTTTTTTCTAAATTATTCATGTGGGAAATTTTTTAATGTGTATTACTAATGTGAGCTGTAAGCATGTAATTTATGAAATCCTGCTTAAAGACCCTCAGGAAGGTGATTTAAAATGGCAATTTGTTAAAATAATGTCTATTAGCTCTGATTTTCCCATGCTCCTACCAGTTAACACAGCATGTTCATTTATCATTGAACTCAGATTAACTCACTCAAACTATGACCTAACCTAATGAAAGTTACTTCAAAGTACCAGCCATTAAACTGACTGTGTGCTGTAGTAGAGACATCTTACTAAGTACGGGCTGCTGGGAGATTGCATTTGAAGTGTGAAACAATGCTAGAGGTGACTTTTATAATTAAAAAAATGTATTCCAAAGGTAGATTTCAGGGTTTACATATTTTCTGTGTTAAATTTAATATATTACATGTTTTATTGACAACGTTTATTGTCCATGGAAAAAGAAAGTCTTTATTTCTCTCTTGCAAATAGGCATAGAATTTGAAGCAGACACGCTGTCTCTCAGACACTGCAATGTAAATAAGCATTGAAGGATTTTTCCTAATTAAAACAAAAAAAGGTGGTCTAAAAACCCTCCTAAATCATACTTCACAATTCCATTACAAAAAGTGTGTACTAACGGACCAGCAAAAGAAAGACTTTTAACCTGTATGGTTTTCTATCATATGGGAGAATCAGTTCTTATCAAAGGCAAGAATATTTACTAAAATACTAACTAATTATGCAGCTAGGGTTGATCTAAAAGCTTGTTTTGTAAACACACACACGTCTCACACCTGGGCAGATGACTTAGATACCCCATGACATTTGAAATGGCATTAAACTTTTTCTTCAGGGAACAAAATAATTCCCTAGATTCTTTTTCTCCCTACAAGTCACAAGCAGCCTACAAGTATGACTGACTTAGTCAGTATTGTCACAACCTGCCTTGTATCTGTCTTGGAAAAGGCCACAGTTCAATGAAACATTTTCCTTTTTCTTTTCTTTTAGGAACAATCATTGCATCAGAACTGTACCTTTCTGTATAACCTGAATCCATAAAATGCTTTCTGAAAAATCCCGCATGTTCTAACACTGTAGCTTATCTCACATCTTGCCTAATAGCCAAGAGAAGAAAGTAAAATATTGCATAGAATTTTCTGTTAAAGTTATGATAAAGTCTGAAAAATAACACTCCAAGGAGAGGGAGGTAAAAAAGGCAATCATGACTTTGTCATATAATGTCATTTAAGTGACCAGTTCATTCTGTAAATGTTGAAGACAAGGTTTCCATTCATGAGAGAGCCACTAGTACATTTCTATGAATCCTTAACACAAAAAAAGTGAAAACAGTCATGCAGTAAAAGTGTAATTAAGATGTAATAATTAGAACTTTGTATCTCAAACCATTAAACAGTATCAGAAACTTTCAAGTAAAATAATCCACCCAGAATGCAAGGACAGACCCCCATAGACAGAGTAATGTCCCTTTCCTGTTTTCCTCTAAGCACTTATCGTTTCTTCCCCCACCCCCATTTTATTTAAGAAAAATATGGGCAATAGAGAAATATAATATCCAGAGCATTACTTTTTCTGTTTTTGAGGAAGATACTATTAAAGGAAGCTAGAACTCTCTCATTCCATTAGCTTCTGGAGGTGGAAGACTGTCAGTTCAACATAAACCCAGTTTTTTAATAATCAAGAGGTTAAGCAAAATATGTGGCGACAGCACCCCGAGAATGCAGAAAACTGCAGAACCAAATTCCATTACTCCTATTACAGAGCAAGAGGATGCAATGGCCCTGAATTTAGAAAATTAACTTTAAGATATGCTTAAGTCAATAGAACTTCAAACTGTGACAAGTAATGTGGGATTCTGAACAAAGAACATGGTTTGAAAGAAAGGACGGTTTGGGAAAGATCCAGTCTGTACCTATAAATATTGCATCATGAGCTCGTTTTATCAGGAATGTAAGTAACTACTTTCATAAAGATTAACTGTCTATCTACGCATCCTGGCAGGACGAAATACCTGCCTATTTGCACACCCTGGAAGGAAGATCTTCCTTGAATTTGTCCAACATAGGACAAACAAAAACCCAAACAACCAAATAAACAAAACCCAAACATTTCCCAATTTTCAATTCTATTTGATGCTATATTTTAATTTTGTCACATTTTTTCCCTATTCCTTTTTGGTTTTGTTCTTCTTTCTGTACCAAACAACACAGACGCACCTTTCTCCCCACCCCAAGTGATTTATGTTTATGTGTGACCCTTATGTATTCTTATAGGTTTATAAATTCCGTATTCTATTCTTCATGCAGGCTGTATTGTGTATAGAAAGTATTTGGGGATATTATACGTGCAGATTAATGGAATACAGGTGTAGTATTGTGCAGCATTCTAATGTCGAAGATGGTTCTTGTGGAATACTCTGTGTAATTTAAAATTAAGAGCCTGTCTATTTTGCTATGAAACGTATTTTCCAATTACAGTCTGACATTTATCTGCTTAATGCATTGATTCATCTTGACTGTGAAATACATAATTATGCAGGAGTAAATCAAAATTTAAATAATGCAAAGAAACATTCCATCATGAGTAGAAGGTTCCCATCAATCCCATTACCATTCTTAGTTCCATGAAACCACTGAGCCTTGAGAATGTAATAATTCTCACACAGCCTCATCAAGCATTGCTAGTGCTAACAGGCTAATAGATACTGATAAAATTGCAGGTTTTTAGGATCCGACACAAATATAGTCCAGGAAAAGATATTGCTGGAAATTGCAAAGAAAAAATAATATTTTCAAAATATAAAACCAAAAAAAATATTTTCAATGTAGCCTAGGTCCTGTTTGCTATTTTAAAGTACTGAATGGAAGTGCTAAAATATGACATGATAAGGAAGTTTTAATTTTTTTACAGATAGCAAAAGGAAGAAATGTTATTTTATTTGGTTGCTTATGACAACAAAGCTTTCTTTCTTTTTTCTTCAATTTCCTCAGTTCCAGGCTAGAAGGGTCTACTAAAACAGAGAAGTTGATAGATTACTCTAATAAAGTGCCACTGTCATCACATCTCAGCTGGCTGTTACACCAGTTCATGACAGGTATGCTCACAAGTACGGATAATATCACAATGTCCTTGGTATACCTCTACATAATGGAAGAGAGGAATCTATACAATTGCCGCACAGTTTTTTACTCCACCTAGCCTTTAAGCTAGGCCAGGGAAGTATGGCCATTTAGGGTGTTCTGGATTCCTCAGGTAACTCAGGTTAAAATGGGATTCCCACCCTAATTATTTTATAAATATCTTAAAATGAACGAACAAAACCTCTTTTAACAACCCTGGTGATCTGGAATGTAATCTCAGCAAAACCAGACAGGGTTCTCCTCTACTGAGTTCCAAAGGTAAGGAATGAATACTTTTATTCACTGAAGTTGCATACATGACAGAATGAAAAAGTGTCTGATCGTATTGCAGAAACATCAAGGGCCTGGCAAGGAATGAAAGGAGTATCCCCCCGGGAAGGGAGAGAGTTCAGACTTCCTTGGGCTCCCCCTACAAATCCTGCTTTACTAAGTCTGGCTGAGTTCAGCAGGATTGTGCAAACAGTGTTGCCCAACGTGGGGCACAGGGTTGAGATAATGACAGATCTGACAAGAGTGCGTCTAATCGTATTTGTGATCAGCATTCATTGTTTCGGATTAATAGTCACTCATCATAATGCTGATTTATTGGCTCTCAAAGTTGTTGCTCTTGATCTCACAGTTTCAGCATGTGTACCTTACTTGCAGCCGGTATTTGCTGTGTTAGTATTTATAGGCTGGGGGGCTTGGGCTAAGGTTCTTGTTTCATTGTACTTTATGGTAATGACTTGTAATACAATAGAATCCTTGATCATGAAACTGATCTGCCTTGCGTTCCCAGTGTGGTCACCACTTATATACTTTGGGAGGTATATAATAGAAGTGTATAGCAATTACATATCTTTTTTCCCCTCCTCGGGTGGTAAGCCTATAAGGGAGACGTTCCCACACACCCTAGTGTCAAGTACAGCAGCTACTCAAAGTCTGACTACAACAAATAGCGCAGCTACTGCAGCTCCAAGCACAGCAGCTACACCAACCCCAGTGACAAGGACAGCAGCTGCTCAAACTCTGACAGCAGCAAACAGCACAGCTACTCCAGCTCCAAACACAGTAGCTGCACCAACCCCAATGACAAGTACAGCAGCATCATTTGAGAGTTCTGAAGGTTTTGAATGGCCTGTGGGTACCTTTGAGACCCGCCTGCTGATTGTGATGGAGATCACCATGTTAGCATGCTTACAGAGTGTGTTTTACCCACGATCATTTTGTCTGATCTTGAAAGTTAAGCAGAGTCGTGCTTGGGATTTACCTAGCATTAGACAATACAGGAGGACAAAAAGATTTTCCCTGAGGCCGGACAGTCATGAGTGGCAGGGTGTGTGGGACAGTATGGGCAAGTATCTAGTCCACTGGGCACCCCCTAGTGCTTTGGAAGTGCCAGAGGTGGAAGGCAGCTGTATGGAGTCCCCAGTAACAAGTTGCAGAAACTGCTGAATGGGAAGGTGAATTATTTTGAGCCTGGTGGGCCCATGACACTTCAGGCCATTGAGGCAGAGATGTGCCCCATGCCACTGCCCAGAACACTATCCTGGGCCTTGAGAAACAGATTTTGTGGTGACACGACACCCCAGAGAGAATCGAGTCAGACAATGGAACTCATTTCCGGAACAGCCTTATAGATATTTGGGCCAAAGAGCATGGCACTGAGTGGGTATATCACATCCTCTACCATGTACCAGCCTCTGGGAAAATCAAATGGTACAATGGGCTCTTAAAAACTACACTGAGAGCAATGGGTGGTGGGACTTTCA
>WYDI02023353.1:0-15510 GCA_009867235.2 Psittacus erithacus | reverse complement strand
CTGACTGCTCAAGGCCTGGATAAGTGGATTCTTCGCTGGGTTGGAAACTGGCTGGAAGGCCAGAATGGTGGCAAATGACATCACATCTACCTGGTGAACACTAGTGGTGTCCCTCGGGGCTCAGTGTTAGGGCCAGTGTTGTTTAATATCTTCATTGATGATCTGCATGAGGGGATCGACTGCATCTTCAGTGGATTTGTGGACGACACCAAGTTGGGCAGGAGTGTTGACCAGCTGAAGAACAGGAAGGCCCTGTAGGGGGATCTGGATAGGCTGGATCAATGGGCTGAGGCCAATGGTATGAGGCTCAACAAGGCAAAGTGCCAGGTCCTACATTTGGGCCCCATGCAATGCTCCCGGCTTGGGAAAGAGTGGCTGGAAAACTGCAGAGCAGAAAAAGACCCAGGGGTGCTGACTGACAGCTGCTGAATGCAGAATCACAAAAGCCACCTTGTGCCCAGGCAGCCAAGGCGGCCAACAACATCCTGACCTGTGTCAGCAACAGTGTGGACAGCAGGGCCAGGGCAGTGATCATCCCCCTGTACTGGGCACTGGTAAGGCCGCACCTCAAATCCTGTGTTCATTTCTGGGCCCCTCACTACAAGAAAGACATTGACCTGCTGGTGTGGGTTCAGGAAAGGATGACAAAGCCAGTGAAGAGTCTGGAGAATAAGTCTTATAAGGAATGGCTGAGGGAGCTGGGGCATTTAGTCCGGAGAAGAGAAGGCTCAGGGGAGATCATACCACTCTCTTCAACTACCTGAAAGGAGGTTGCAGTGAGGTGGAGGTCAGTCTCTCCTCCCACGTAACAAGCGATAGGACAAGAGGAACTGGCCTCAAGCTGTGCCAGGGGAGGCTTAGATTGGATATTAGGAAAAATTTCTTCACGGAAAGGGTAATCAGTTATTGTAACAGGCTGCCCAGGAAAGTGGAAAGAGGCCCCTCAGTGATATGGTTTAGTGGTGGTCTTGGCAGCCCTGGGGTAATGGTTGGACTCAAGGTCTTTTCCAGCCTGGATTTGATCCAGGCTACCCTTCCCTCAAGAGCAGATCAAGGTTTTTAATGGCAGCATGCTTTTAAGACTGGTTTATGGTTTGGCAAACTGTGGAATGTTGAGTAAAATAAGAAACGCACCACGGCACAGACTGAGAGAGTCTGTGCTTAGATGTGCAGTATATGGACTGTAGAGCTGGCTCCCTGCCCTCATCAGCTGTACAGTCTGTCTAGGCCAGTGAGAAACACTGAAAGTAATCTCCACCTATGTAAACTGCACAAATTCACTTTAATCTTCCTATTACGATCTTGCATGCTGACAGTGGCTTAAAGGAATCGATGGTATCCTCAAACTGGCATCCACTGGCCTCCTGGAATATAAGTCACTGACTCAGCTGGTACCTAATGTATCTCACATCTAGCTTGAATATGAGGGTACTGGGACAACTACTAAAAAAATAAAGCTGTATCCTTTTATTTCTGTAGATTTTAACTTTAAACCAAGAAGTTTGTACAAACTGCACTTGTAAATCAAGTGGAAAGAAGACAGACACTCTCCCAAACTGCTTTAGAGGAAATGGTGAGATTTCAAGAGACATAGCCAAAGAAGAGAAGCCTCAAAAGGCTTCCACTTAGACCGTGTCTTTACTGCTCCTTAGGTCCTTTAATAAAGTAAAACACCAGAAGAACAACTTAGTAGCAAACTGTTTAACATTTCAGCCATTTCACTGCAACAGCCCCTTCTTTAGGTTCTTCATGTGTTAAGGTACTCAAGTTTGTTCTTTTCCTACGTACTGTGCCTTAGTCTTTCTACATGTGAAAGATAGGCTTTAGCTTTACAACTATACCAGTTATGAAAACCTGATCTACAAAAGTGTCATTGAAAGCTTTCTATTAACATGTTTAAAAATTAAAGGATGGCATCTTTTTAAATGTGCAATGTTGGTTTAACTGTATTATTCCAGTAAAGTTAATCTGAACACTGTCTTCAGTAACAGCAAGTACACAAGTACCAAACGATTCTTAAACCCTGACCAGGCAAGAATCAAAGCAGCAAGAATGTAACTGAATGCACACACATACTATAACGACAGGGCAAAACTTCTACAGAACAACTCAGCCGTCGGGCACGGCTGACATCCCAACACTAAGCTCAACAGTTATGTACCAAACAATTAATAGTCACAAGAACTTATAGGCATAATTTCTATCAAAACCAAAGTTCAAATCCTAGTGCAAGAGTTTTGTAATCTTTGCAAGTACGTAACTGAAGCTTTCAAAAAATGTACCCAAATAGAACAGCTTCAGTGAATGTTATAGCTCCTTTATCAGTTTACTCCAGATAAATTTTTTTGTAGGTTCAGAATCCAAACTAAGAGACTTCCAAACACAAAGCAATGCGTAGTACTACAGAACATAGACATACAGACATAATAAGCACCGAAGGCCCCTGTTTTTGTTGTTGGTTTTGTTATTTTTATGTTCTACAGACATTCTTTACAAAAGATTAGTTTCATCATATGCATACTGTATTACAGGCATATTTCTACCACATGAATAAATACTTGCAATATATTAAAAAAAATCAGAACATAAATCTTGCCTTTGAAAAATTACCGATGTCCAGCGTCTTTAAGGCTCACTAAGCAATTTCAAATTTGTAATGGTATCTACATTTGAAAAATGCATTAATAAAGTTTACAGATCTTAAAAAACAGTTCAACAATCTCTATTAAATGGTTAATAGCCTCCCTCCTCCATAAACATCTGCTAGCTTTTCTTTCACCTCTCTCACACCTCCTGTTTTTTACAGTTGTCTTTACAAAAAGAACATCAAAAAGACACAAACAATATTCAGTTCAGCCGCTTTCAAAGTCAAGAAAATTCTATTAAATACTCAGGGTAGATTTGGTTGGCATCAAAGATAACAAAGATTTTTGGGTTCCAGGTATTATCCACACAGCTGTCATACAAGTTCACAAAACTTCCATCTTTTGAAGGAGGCCTCATGTATTTTGAATCACCATTGATATAGTCACCAGTTAACACACGAGCAAGAAACATGACTTTATCTGGTCTGCGCAGGTGAGGCTGCAGATTCACACCATGAATTTGAAAAGTATCTCCATGCTTCATGTTCTCTTTACAGAAATGACTGGAATATGATGCATCTCTTGCAAAATAAGTCCCTTTTGAATAAAAAAAAATAAAAAAATCTGATGATATTCTTAGGACAGCTTAACCGCTAGAGCATGAATATAGGTATTAGGATGATAAAAGATGTCTGTTCTCTCATGTTCATGAGCCCTCATGTTCATGAGCCTTCACCCTCCTCCCCCCTGCACTCCCCAAATCCTTAGATTATAGCAACATGACCAAATATTTCTAGTGGGAATGTTTTAGTAGAGAGATTGTCTTGTGATCAACGCTGCTTCCACTGGAACGCTGTTGCACACACTCCCTGGACCAACTGGCCAGTTTTGGTAATTACATTCCTTACTGCATCCTAACTTTCTTAAAATACACTTGATGTAAAAGCAGAGCTATATTAAACAGCTCTTGGATAAACACAGTGAGTGCATCACAAAGAACTTAATATGGGGAACACTTAGTTCACTTAGTTGAACGCTAAGTTCAACTTTTAAGACTGCTGAACTGCTGTATCTGGCAAAAATACTTACCTTTTCCATATACAGCAGCATGTATCCCATTTATTCTCCAGTCAAAGTTATGAATACATATTGCTTCAACAAATTCATTACTGGTGCCATGAAATAACATCTGCTCATTGATAGTTGGAACACCTCTTTTCTTCTTCAGTTGAGCTTTTTTCCTACAGAGAACACACAATACAGCATTACAAACATCAGTACAATTGAATTAAGTTACTACTCTGAACACACTATGGAGGGGACAGATCTAAAATACTCTATACATTTCGCTTTCACTAGTTTAGATGACTCTAGTTTTTAACAGATGATTCTGTTTTTAAAGTGATCAGAATTCTTAAGGGACATGTTTTATTTCGGATGCTGTGGACTACTTTCATAAATAATCCAAGATTAGGGAAAAAAGTCTTTATACCAATTTTATCAACATTCTTCACCTGGCATTAGTTTCAGTACAGTAATTTTATGCAGATACATTTTAAAAGAAAGGCATTTTTCTCCCATTTTGTTCCCTCTATGTACTTAAATAGTATGGTTGGAGGGCTAACAAATTTAGTGGATTATAAAGTATAACCACTCAGCCAAACCAGCAAAAATATTAAAAATAGAATTACCTAAATGTCAAGGTAAAATTACTTCAATGTGATCATTTCATAACCGTTTTCCAAATTTATGGTTCACATACATTCTAAGAGGTAGTATTCAATCATTTGTGTATTGAAGGATTACACGTCTATAAAATTTTGGAAAAATAAAGACCACATTATATTACAGGTGAAACCATATTACAGTCTCATGGGCAGGCCATAGCACACCTTCAATAAAAAAAGATATATTTTCTATCAATTTTTTATGCGACTTTCTCTCATCTGGGTTTTCCTAAGATCCATGAAGAAACTGACTGAATCTGTGTCTAAATCACTCAGCTGTTCATAGTTATGATCCCTTGACTGCCCAGACAAAAACAAGACAGAGTGCATCATAGCATTGTTCTTGTCTGTGTAGCTGAATTTTCTTCCTGTACAAGCTATAGTGCATGGGGCATTGTGCTACATACTTAGGTTTATCAGGCACATACTTATCAAATTAAGCCATCTGCTTATAACAGGAGCGCACACTTGAACTGGGAAAGCATTCGCAGGACCTACAGTTTAGACATAATCTGAAGAAGCCCCACTAACCAGGTTCAGTGAAAGAGACAGGCAGCAAAGATTCTTTGTCATATTAATAGCATTACATTGCAATTATGCATTATTTATAAATAAGTACATTTCACAGAAGTAGAAACCTTACAGTACTTAGATTGAAAGAGATGTCTGTTCTGCTTTGTTGTTCACTATTTTTTTTCCCCCTCCTCCGTTTTGTAAACTAAAATACCTATGTTTTGGCATTTTTTCTTTTTTTGTGAATGTGTCTTTTTTCCCCCCTACAACTTCTTTCTAAACCAGAAGAATACCAGCAGAATCTCAAGGGCATCTCAGAGGTTTCACCAATAATCTCATTTGTGATGTTTTGTGTCAGAAGCAGAGACAGTCCAGGCATTCAAGTTCTGCTCTATTAGCAATTCAACAAAACCTAGAAGCTAAGATTCTCTGCACACACTCCGTGTGTGAGGCAACACCTCTGAGCTAACAGCTAGCAATGCTGAATACCTGAAATATTTCAATCAGCAGCTCTATATTTTTGGCTGCTGATCTCTGACAATGTACAAAGGTAGCCTAGAATAACTTCTCTTGAAATAGAAGAACAGAACAAATTTACAGAAAAAGTGACTAATAAATTGTCCAAAAATGTTCTGAAACAGCTCTTCGCTACCTCTGACAAGTTGATTTCATAAAAACATTTTAAAACAGTCATTAATATGGGAACTACTACAACAGCTAAATGTGTTTTGACCACTATCATGTTGCAAATAACAGTTCAAGCAATGCTAAGATTTAATTACTGATCTTATCAATGAAACAAAACACTTTCTCAAAACTACAAAAATCAAAAGTTTAAGTAGAAATTGTTCCTCATAAGTAGCAGAATACACTGAGCACACTCAGAAGGTGTTTCTGCAGAATGCAGAAATGCCACAGTAGGACTTTTAATAGAATTGTAGCCTTAAATTACAGGTTTAAACCAACAATGATGTGTATGACTTTAATTAACTTAGTAAAATACAACAAGCTGTTCTAACTCGCTGACATGTAGGGAATAAGGAATGTCCAGCTGATGGGGGAAAAATAAAAAAAAAAAATAATCAAGGGACTGATAAAAACTAAGGAGGCAATAAATAAGATCAAGAATGCCAGCCTTCAAGATAACAGAGACTGGAAAAGAATAAAAGCAAGGACATACCAACTGCTAACTCAGCAGTAGGACCTTGGGGGCATGTGCAAGCACTCGAGTCAATCAGCACAGTGAGGAGGACTAGTGGGGACCACCAGACTGCCGATCAGCAAGAAAGCACATGCATAATTAGAATGCAGGTATTATAATTGGTTCCTGAAATGTCATGAATATGTAAATAAATTCATGGGGAAAAAAATCTGTAAATATGCATGAGCATGCTAATTATACAGTCACTACCAGTATTAGGCATGCTCACCTTTTCAAAATTATTTGCATGTGCACCCAGAGCTGCTATAAAGAATGCCTACTTTCTAAAACTCCAAACTGAATCTTAAGAGAGTTTCTTTGACCGACATTTGTGGTAACAGAATCACAGAATCATTAGTGTTGGAAAGGACCTTAAAGATCATCCAGTTCCAATCCCCCTGCCATGGGCAGGGACACCTCCCACTACACCCACTACAACCAGTAGGTTGCTCCAAGGCCTATCCAACCTGGCCTTGAACACTGCCAGGGATGGGGCAGCCACAGCTTGTCTGGGCAACTTGTGCCAGGGCCTCACCACAATCACAGTAAAGAATTTTTTCCTTGTATCTAACCTAAATCTCCCCTGATTAAGTTTGCACCCATTACCCCTTGTCCTAGCACTAAAGTCCCTGATGAAGAGTCCCCCTCCAGTATGCATACCTGTAGTCCCTCTTCAGATATTGGAAGGCTGCTATGTCTCCATGCAGCCCTCTCTTCTCCAGGCTGAACAGCCCCAGCTTTCTCATCCTGTCTTTGTATGGGAGCTGCTCCAGCCCCCTTATCATCCTTATGGCCCCTGCTCTGGACTTGATCCAACAGTTTTATGTCCTTCTTATGTTGGGGATACCCGAGCCAAACACAGTACTCCAAGTGGGATCTCACAAGAGCAAAGTAGAAGGGTAGAAGCACCTCCTTCCGCCTGCTGGTTATGCTCCTTTTGATGAAGCCCAGCATACAGCTGGCTTTCTGGGCCGCAAGTGCACACTAAAGTTGGCTCATGTTCAGTTTCTCATTGACCAACACCACCAAGTCCTCCTCAGGCTGCTCTGAATCCCTTCTCTGCCCAACCTGTAGCTGTGCCTGGGACTGCCCCGACCCACATGCAGGAACTGACTTGGATTTTACTCATTTGGAACAGAACTCAGAGTCTAACTATTCTAAAAAACGTAGTCTTAAGCACTTTCCACCAGCAGTGACAAGCTAATCCAGTAAAACAAAATTAAGTTGATCCACCAGTCAGATCTCTCATAGAGCCATTTCAACCAATACATCCAGGTCCTCTTCTATGAGCAGCTTTCCAGCCACTCTTTCTCAAGCCTGTAGCATTGCATGGGGTTGTTGTGGCCCAAGTGCAGGACCAGGCACTTTGCCATGTTGAACGTCATATAGCCGGACTCAGCCCATCAATCCAGCCAGTCCAGATCTCTTTATGGAGCCTTCCTAACCTAAAGCAGATCAACACTCTTGCCCAACTAGGTGTTGTCTGCAAACCTACTGAGGGGGCTCTCGATCCCCTCACCCAGGTCATCAGTAAAGACAGCAAACAGAACTTGCCCACTACTGATCCACTTGTGACCAGCCACCAACTGGACTTAACTCCATTCACCACAACTCTTTGGACTCAGCCATCCAGCCAGTTTTTTACCCAGTGAAGTATACACTCATCGGAGCCATGAACAGCCAGTTTCTACAGGAGAATGCTGTGGGAAACATCATCAAAAGCTTCACTAAAGTCAAGGCAGACAACATCCAGCTCTGTCTCATCCACTAAACAGGTTACCTTGTCCCAGAAGGAGGTCAAGTTGGTTAAGCAGGACCTGAGTTTCATAAACCAGTGCTGTCTGCGGCTGATCATCTGCTTGTCCTGTACATGCCACATGATGGTGCTCAAGATCTGCTCCATAACCTTCCCAGCACCAGGGTCAGACTGACAGGCCTGTAGTTCCCCAGATTCTCCTTCCAGCCCTTTTTGTAGATAGGCGTCACATTTGCTGACTTGCAGTGAAATGTAACCTCCCCAGTTAGCCAGGACTGCTGATAAATGATTGCTCAGTGAGCACTTCCACCTGTACCCTTTGAGGGATCCTGTCTTTGGTGGATCCCGTCCACTTTCCTCTGTACCCTTTGGGGGATCCTGTCTTTGGTGGATCCCGTCCACTTTCCTCTGTACCCTTTGGTGGATCCGATATGACCTCACAGACTTGTATATGCCTAAATGTAGCAGCTCACTGACTATTTCCTCTTGGATTATGGGGGCTTCATTCCACTCCTTGTCTCTTTCTTCAAGCTGGGTGCCCTGAGAACAACTGGTCTTACTAAGGCATTAAGTACCTGAGCCTCTTCCTCATCCTTTATCATTGTGTTTCCCCCCCAGCTTTCAATAAAGGACAGAAATTCTCCTTAGCCCTCCTTTTGTCGCTACTGTATTTAAAAAACATTTTTTATTGCCTTGTATGGCAGTAGCCAGATTTAAGTTCTGGTGTGGCTTTGGCCTAATTTTCTTCCTGCATAACCTCATGACATCCTTGTAGTCCTCCTGAGTTGCCTGCCACTTCTTCCAAAGGTCATATATTCTCTTTTTTTTCCCCGAGTTCCAGCCAAAGCTCTCTTCAGTCACACCAGTTATCTTCCCCACAAGCTCATCTGATGGACACATGGGGATGGCCTGTTCCTGTGCCTTTAAGATTTCCTTTTTGCAGAATGTCCTGCCTTCCTGGACTCCTTTGCCCTTCAGGACTGCCTCCCAAGGGACTCTTTCAACCAGTCTCCTAAACAGGCCAAAGTCTGACCTCCAGAAGTCCAAGGTAGAGGAAGTTCTGTGCAGCCTCTCTTTACTTCCCCAAAAATCAAAAACTTAATTAAGAGAAGGCTAACTCTCTTAACCAAGAACTTAATTTCCTTATGCATTTTCATGATACACCTTTAAAGTAACAATAAATTAGATATCTTTCAAAAATTCATCTTATGTAAATTTTTAATATACATCTGCCCAAGTTATTTCCTCACTGTTTAACTTAGGTCACTTGGTTTTAAGAGTATAATACATCTTTAAAACAGATTCTGATATGAACTTCTTAGAGGCCACACAAATAAAACTTTTGTCAAATACGACTGCTTAAGACTGATACTTAAGTGGAAGCAAAACTCAACACTTCCTACTTCTTCCAGGCCAGCACAATATAAAGAGGGAAAAGCAGAGAACTTAGAAAAAGCTTTTGTAGCACATTAAAGAAAGAATATGAAAATGTGCTAATTGGACACTTAATTTTGTCCTTGGTTTCACAAAAATTAAAAAATTTAACAAGCCACAAATATTTATTTGCTTTGCTTACTAAAAATTAAAGTAATACAAGCCTGTCAAAGAATTATTTTACAAAAAGCACTGTTAAGTATCATAGGCGTCTACCACATGGACATCCTGAACATCTTTAATGTATCAGTCTTGTCTGTGCTACATCTACACCTATTGCATTTTTACAAGTATTATATTTATGCATCTGCAAAAGCTACAGTCTTGAAAATGGAATTCTGAATACAGAGGAATGACAAATAAGAAAATTTTAAAAATCTTAAGTTACACATATTTTCATTAATAATAAAAGCAATGAAACATATTTCTGCTGCATGCCTTCAAGATTTGCTCCATTAACAATACTAAGACTGTTGGTTTTAGAAACAATCTCACCTGCAAAAAAACTCCCACAAGTCTAGATTTTGTATTCTCTTAATTCTTTTAATTCGGTGGCTATCCATTGTTTTTCCAAAGAGACTAGAAACTTCATTATATTCATTTGTTTTCTTTTGCAATGGAATCAGCTGGAAAAAAAGAGGTTAGTACAATTTCAATTCAATGCATTATTTCATTATCATGTATTTTTCACCAACTTCCATACCAACTCTTACCTGATATGGCTCATCGGTATTTACATTCTCCCAGTGTGAAGGCATAGGGATAGCCTCATTTTCACAGATGAAACTTCAAACAAAACAAAACAAAGTAAAAATACATAACTTCAAAGCCATGATGCATTTTCTTCCTGTCAAACTCTTGCTCAAATCCAAAGCCTTACACAAAACTACTTAGGGTTTTAGCTGAAACAAAGGCTGCTGTCAGCAGGTAAGGTCAAAGGCAAGATGTCTTATTTTGTACTCAAATTCTGGCTTAGCTTATTGTAAGTAAACCACCATAATGAGCAGTTTTAATACATCATCTACAGCAAAAGATAAGAAGATAAATTGGAAGAGATGGTCAGAAAGGTCTGCAACCAACCAACAAACCCCATCCCCCAAAACATACAAAAAAACCCAACAAAAAACCCACAAAAAAAAAAAAAAACACCACACTAACAAAAACCCCCATGCTCAAAGAAATCCCACCAAAACAACCAAAAAGGAAAAAAGCATTTTAAGCGTATACACCATATACATAGCAGCTTTTAACCCTTAAAGCCAGGACTAAAAGAAGCAATCTTCTGAAAGTAAAGAATAGTGTTATCCCATGGAAAGAGAGTACTGAATGCAGTTATTCGAGAAACAGAAACCCAGAAGTGAATTGCCACATTATTGCATACAGCCTTCAGCAAATATCCATCAAAAAAAACCAGTTGACCCTTCAAAAAAACATGCCTTCTTGAATGTCAGTGTAAAAAAGTTACTGTTACATTTCTCACTAGAAGTAACAATTTTCTTTTTGAAAATAAAACCAGACTAAAATTCGGAACTAAAATTATTTCTAAAGAAACTAGCTGGATAAAAAAGCCCACATATTCCATATAGTCATTTTTACCTGTGGTGGTATCGCTGCACAGATCAATTTAGTGTTTACTGAGTATCAGATTTACATCAGCACAGCTTTACATCTAATGACTTCTCAGATGGTAAGAAACCTACAGTCTACTGCAATTAGACTCATAAAACAATTTGGTTGTTATGCAAAATTTTTGTAATTTCAAAAACATTTTACAGTAAATGATTAAAACATACAGGCAAGAAAATGTAACTATCTTTTTTGCTGTTACAATAATACTAAGAAGTCATTACTAAAATGATACAAACTACTAAGTATTTTGCTGCTGCTTCTCTACAACAATTGTGATTCAACAGGTACTTGCAGGGACTCCCACCGCCTAGATTTAGGCACAGCTTGAAGTACCTTGCTAAGAGTTATCAGTATTCAGCATGCCTGGCCTCTCCCACTGCAAGTTCCTTAATTTCTCCAGAGGTAAAAACAACCAACCAACCAACAAAACCAAACCAAACCAAACCAAAAACCCTCCAACACCCTAAAAATTCTTTTGGCGTTCTTCTCTGAAATGTCTTCTTTCTTCACTTGCCTAGCTCTCCCACCTTGGTTCACCTTTCAAATTGCTTGGTGTGAGAAGTAAATAAACAACAAATATAAAATATATTTTTGTTTCATTTTGCTTAGAAGAATCATGAATAAAATAAAATTAAGGTATCTTCTTTCTATTTCCTTACCTGAAAGTACTGATAGAAAAGGGAGCTCGCTTTATTGGACGTTGCTTAAGGGTAGTTAGGTTGGTTTGTTTCATCGCTAAGCGTAAAACAAGAGTTAGGATGAAAGTTTCTGGAATTCATTTATAGCATATGAAACATGTAAGTGCAATTTTTAAAATAACAATACTACACCCAAAGTTGCTTGACAGGAAATCCCATTTCAACAATTCACAAATGAGCATTTTCGATAAATGTTTCTAAATACTGGCTTCAGAATCATTGTCATTTACACGAGTTGGCAAAATGCACAAATATTACAGAAAATGTTTATTGTTAAAATATCCATCTAACATTCAGCCCCACTGAATCACTGGCAAAACTTCCACTGGCTTTAATACAACCAGGATGACAAAGCATGTTACTACTGTCCTTATAAGACATCATGACCTACAAACAGGAACATAAAACTAGTTCTTCAGCATCTGTATTTAGTGCTTTTATTCCAGATGCAAAACAAAGAGGTTTTTTAAACAGACATTTCAACACAGGTAAACATAAAACTCATTGTACTGTTACATACTACTTTAACTCCCAGTACACTGCCATTTCACCCAGTCCCCACTTTCTGTATTTGTAATACTATTATTTTCTGTGTCTTGGAAGAGGCTTATATTTAAGCATATAGCTGTTTCATAATTTGACCAGAAAATAAACAATCTATGAATGGAAAAACTGAAAAGAAAAACCCAACCAAAACAAAAAAAAAAAACCCAAAGTCAAACCCCAGAGTACAGATCAAATTATAACCGAGATCTTTCCAGTCTGTTACAGTTTTCAAGCTTACAAGCAGTTGTACATTAAAGAAAAATGTTCAAACTCCCCAGTCCCATAGATGTATGCTGAGGTAAGCAGCAGCAACATGATGGAAGTGCTACTAAACAAGACATGCTACTTTATTAATAAACTATATTACAAAATTGTAACAGGGCAGTTGCTTCTAAAAACTGCTTTCCAGTAAAGGCAACATTTCCAGTCACAAGAATCACAAGTTTTTGCATTAAGTATGAGGACAGTAATTTGGTGAATGAACAAATAAACTGGTGTATCTGGCACTTTCTATGATTTAAATTTACTCTATGAAAAGATACACACCTGAAAAGTCTAGCGTGTAGTTAAATTTTGCAGTAGTAAAACAAACAGAACCATGTGGATTTGTTCGGAAGCTCCTTTCAATATCTTCACTGCTAACAGAGCAATGACTGTTTGAATCAGTCTTCAAAATAAATGAAAAAGCACATTTAGACAAACAACAATAGGTAGTTTGATGCATGGAATGCATCACAGCTAATGTAACTTCATAGGTATTTACCTGAAACATATGCCATTTACCACACTCAGCCAAATAAAACCAGCCCCACTGAGTATCAGAGGTATCCATCTCTTCAACTGAATTTTCCATCTTTGGAAAAAAAATCTTTTATTGTTCTTTGAAGCATTTCCTGAAACATTCACACACAAACACAAAAAACGTTTTGATAGTATTTAAAAACTGCATTAAGAAATTTATTTAAAAAATAAAGTGAATTTGCAATCTTAAAAAACGAACAAAAAACAGCAGGTGGAAGGCAGATTTGCTTTCTCTTTTTCAGAAAAATTCTCAGTTTGCTACCTATCCAGTATTATTCTTTAAGTTAGTTAAACATTTTCAAAACTCTCTCAAACATCTAAGTGTGCCAGTAAAAGCAAGAGCTATAGGCTCTAAAAGATCAGAGAGGTGCTAAATGCCACACTGATGATCATATGAGCAAGGCCATTCCTATATACAACATACATACCACCCACAAATGAGGTGTTTGGGTTACATCTGATAGCTTGATGAAAACATCTACTAGGAACTCAACAACAGTGAACAAATCAGAGTGGATATCAGAAGCTGTTAGGAAAAATAAAACAACCATCCAAGCGACCAAGCAAAAAAACCTAATGCAAAGAATGTAATTATTTAACTGTCTGAGTCCATAGTTCCTCAATTGCATGCAGGTTTGTTTCTCCCTAATGCACCCACTTAAAAATGATACAATAAAATTACCAGTACTCTGTACTTGTAACTACAGAGAAGGTTCACACCAAAAGCTAGAATGGCTTCCATGCTGCATTCCACAAGCAATTACTACCATACTTGGGTTTCTGCAGGCCGGAAGATAGGACTGAGGAAAGGATATAACAGAGGTCTACAAAACCATGACAAAACCAAATAAGGAATAACAAATCACATTTTCTTCCAATATAAGAAGGAGACACCTATCAAAGGTTGCATATGTTAAATTAATAACAAGTGAAACTTTTTCATAAAACTGATGGCAACCTATGGAATTTCTTTTTGTGGTGTGCTGTGGATGCTGCAAACTCATGGAAGTTTAAAAAGCAGCTAGACAAGTTCAAGCCTACAAAAAGCTGGAATACCTCCAGGACAGTCTCTGACAGATTTAAGCTCCTTTGTTTATCAATAAAATCCTGAAAACTCTTAAAGTACTTGACTCTACTTGCATGTATCTCTTCACATGTCACCTTTGACTGTCACACATCCCTCCCAAGCAAAAATTCTAAGTAGGTTGAGAGGAATCTTTCAGAGAAAGAAGCCTGCCCCACTCCCAGAAAAGATCAGCAATTCATCCACTCTTAACTGCTTAACCAACACTGGCACTCTTCTCAACCATTTCCTCAACTTAACTTTTGCTTCTGAAAAGTGGAACATACTCCAGCCCAAATAAGTCAAATAATGTCCGGTTAATACCTCAAATGCTTCATTAATTGTTTCCTGGACACTTCAACCCAGAAAAAAAGTAGACCTGAGGAAGGCAAATTCCAGAGACTAGAAGCTGGTACCAGGTGGCCAGCGCTACTGGGGCAGCACAGTTGAGAGGAAAAGGCCCTTCTAGCACCACCTTTCCCTCTTACATTTAACAGGCTAGCCCTGTGTGGTAGTTTGAAAAACAACCCCAGAAACCTCTTTGTGGCAACAGCTAGAGACTGTATTCTAATCAAAACTCCAAAGCACTACAAAAATCTAGTTGTTTAGAAAGCAGTGAAATCAGAAGTGAACTTCCACAACATCTCTAAATTGCAGAATCTGAGGGCAAACCTACTTTAGTACAAATGGAACCCTACACAGTTCTACATACATGGATAGCTCCCTCACATTCAAGCAGAACTACACTAAAGGGACATCAGCTGCATGGGAAAATATTTGGAAAGAGGTAAGAAAACTCTCTTATTTCAGATAACATCTGCCCAACATCTCTTTTATTCATCACAGCAACACAAAGTCATTTGTCAAAGTCAAAATACATTTCTTAGGTGTTAAAGCACAACTGGCCAACAACTTTTGATAATAATCTTTCACCTTCAACTTGATTCTTCCTCTCCAATGAGTATTTGGCTATGTTCACTCCTACAGAGAGAAGGCAGAGGTAGTCTACACTTTTTTTTTTTTAAGCCACAACAAAAGCAAATCAGGTTTTGTAGGTAACATTTTGCAATCTCATGTTCTCACTGAAACCTCAGCTCCATTGCAATGTTAGTTCAGGGCCTTGAATTTGATGAATCAAATCAGTAATGCCTTTTGAACAAGTTACAGACTGAGAGGGCATGTTCATCTGTGCCCTGACAACACACTTATACTTCTCTGGGGACAACACAGCCTCCAGAATAAACCATTTACTAAAGAGACACTTATTTCCGTATTTCAAAAATGTTACACTCAATTCACACATACTACCCTAGTCACAAATCCTAGGGTAAGCAGGTAAATTCCAAGATACTCAGAAGTATGGAAGAATGACCCAAAGGCATGAACGTGTAAAGCGATAAAACAAGAGAGCTGTTCTCAAAGATGATGCAAATACAAAATTTCTCAACTTTTCATTGAATTTAAAAATCAAACCCACACAATTTATAAGCAGCACTTTTTTTTTTTTTTTTGGGGGGGGGTGGGTGTTGGGGTTTTTTGTTCAAAAGCTCTGAATGA
>WYDI02023352.1:0-50943 GCA_009867235.2 Psittacus erithacus | reverse complement strand
TTGATGCAGCCCAGGGTACGGTTGGCTTTCTGGGCTGCGAGCGCACACTGAAGCCGGCTCATGTTCATTTTCTCATCTACCAACACCCCCAAGTCCTTCTGCTCAGGGCTGCTCTGAATCTCTCCTCTCATCCTTTACATCCCACACAATGAATATGGGTCAGTACTCCAAAATTCCTGCTTTGTACCCCCGTGGTTCCTCTGGATCTCAAAGGGAGATCTCACTGCTACCAAACTCTCTGGGCTCACCAAACTGTGTCTGCTCACTGCGAGCACCCCAGTCCATGCAATGTGCTCAGAGGGGAATTTGGCTGCAAATTCTCCATCTGCATCATAGCTCAAATATCTTTCCTGAATGAAGACCCCCAAAAAAGAAGAATTTAACTAGCTATCTAAAGAAAGAAAGAAGGAATGCAGAGAATGAACCCACCAACATCAAAAGCCAGGAAGCTGCCTTTTCGTCACCAAGGCAATCTCACTGATAGACTTGATTTTTCTCACCCCAGCTGGGAGTAATGTTTTCTTTCCTTTTTTTTCTTTTTCTCTTCATTTGCTGAATGTGTTCATTTTACAGAGTGATTTAAAAGAAAAAAAAAGACAACAGACATTCACGGCTCTCAGCTGTCAAAAGCCACAAAATGCCTGAGGCTGTCTGTCTTCTTGCAAATGCTGAAGCCATTTTTCTGTGCACGTAGTGTATGTTCTCATTAATCAAGTTTCAGACTCAACTCAGTCTATAGCATTGCCCAGAAGCCAAAAGAAGCACTTCAGGGTCAGTAATGTAACTCAACATCGTCGAACCTACCACGGCATTGCTGAACACGAATGTGTCAGCTGGGTTTTTCTGCCACTGAAGTCAGTTGGAGGTTTTTACTTTAATGTGGCTCAATTCAAAGCCAGGATCAATGACTGAGGGACAGAGGTAATATCTACAGATTGGAGGAATGCTTCTTTTGAGTATTATCACCAGGAAAAAGAATAGCCCCAGATGACCAAAATTGAATAGTTGCAGCGGGTTGACTTAAGTCCATCACAGCCAGGCCTAATACAAAAGTGTTTCACTTCCACTGAAACACAGCACATGGCCCTGGCTGGTGACTAGTGGTGTCCCTCAGGCTCCTCTTGCTGACATCCAGAGAGCAAAAAGGTCCTTGGGATGTGGATGTGCATGGTGCGCCAAGGGGGAGAACAGCCCATTCCCCATTTTCTGCTGGAAAAACATACCTATGCCTGGGGTTCTCACTTCAAAAAGAAAGTTGAAAAGCTGTAAATGGTTCAGGGAGGAGCTGTAATAAAGGGGGAAAGTTGCTCTTGAGTGAGAGTTTAGAAAGTCAATCTGCTCAGCTAGTGCAACAAAGTTCAAAGGTGCTGATGTTGAGGCCTGTAAGTACTGCAGGAAGAGGAAGTTTTCAGTACTGAAGCCTCTCCCAACCCACAGAAGAAAAATGGCATCACACAGCTGCAGGTTTGGGTTGAAGACATTCAGACTGGAATTCCAGAGCTACAGAAATTGAACAGTGGCAATCACGAAGCAGAACAGTCTCACCAGCACTGAGGCATCCTCGCTGGGAGCTCGTACGCTCCCACTCAGCCAGAGGCTGGGATCAGGCGATGCAGCTCTGGCACACTTCATGCCCACAAAACCCTCTCATTTTGCTCATGGCCACAGGAACTGAATAAGTTAAAACCGAGGCCAGTGAAGAGCAAGCAGTGACGTGACCCGCTGCTCACTGCCAGCTCAGCAACATAGCCCACAGGCCCAACCTGAGCAACGCAGGCTGGAGCAATTGGATGTAATTGCCCCTTCTTGATGTTCTCAACTCCAGAGAAGCCGCAAAAGCACCTCCCACATCTCTGGCAGCAGTGGAGGACTCATACTGGAGGCCAGCAGGCTGCTCACAAGGCTCCTCCCTGGCAGCTTTAAGGATTGCCTTCACTCTGGTAATGAGATACTTCATGTCTTGCACTTTTCTCCAGTAAGTCAGGTGGAGGGTCGAGGCACGATGGCCTCACTGTGAAGCATTTGTCAGATGTCAATAATTCAATTAATGGCTGTGAAAATGTCCATCTTGTCTGGCAGCAGCTGAGCAATGTGAGGGTTACCATGGGAAAATAAGCAGCAGCAACGGGAAAAAGAAAATGGGAAAAGTATGAGCAGAGTCCTGCACAGGATCTGGGAGGAAAACAGAACCTTCCTCCATCTCATTTCATTCACAAAAATGCTTTTGCTTAGAAGGTTTGTGCCTTGTCTCATCATTCATGTCATCTTGTAACTGCTGATAATTTTAATTTCAGCAGACGCTTAATGTGCTAATCAAACCTGATGGCTCTCAGCAGGATGGAAAATCCTAAGTATGGACGTGATTATTTGGCTTCTGAAGAAAAACATTGGAATTATTTACTGCTCTCTTTACGCCATATAATAATTCACCCACACTGGTCTGTTTTATACCCATGTTATCCAGGCACACATTACTTTGTCTGCTGCACCCCAGAGCAGAGGGAGGGACATATCACGGGGCAAGCAGTAGTGGGAGCTCCCTGGTTTTTGTGCCATTAACCAGAGTTCTTCTGCTTCTCCAAAGTTGACAGCCAGGCAAAAACCTCACATCTGCAATACAAATAGGCGCTCACAAGGAATGCTCACTTATTCGCTTGAGGAGCAGGGCTTGACTGTGGGTGAGGATGCGGGTATTGCCCAGAGGTTCAGGGCATTACAGGTATCTTGGGCACAAATTTCCTTTCCTCAGATTTCAATATCAGTTCTGGTGCTGAGGGCCCAATGGGGGCAGTACCTTCAGCATGGGATCCGGGTCCCCTAACCCTGCCTTGCTGCAGGCTCCTGTGGGTGGGCTCACAACTAGAGAGAAGAGAAATTTCCCCTGTCTTTCCTCTGGCTCAAGCTTGTAAAATATGGCCTCTTGGAGAGACCAGCACGCTAATAAATCCTAACCTGCCTAGGTGACATATGGTAGCATGATACTATTGGTCCCAGAGGGAGGCAATCACTGACTGACAAGATTAAACTGACAGGTTGCAGTGGGTGGGCAGGATGGGTAAACTCCCAAGTAATGGTCCAAGCCTTCCTCCAGCCCCTTCAAGAGCCATGGTGCTCCCCAGGCAGGTCAGTATTTGATGGAAGAGGTGGCTGAGGAAAAGGCTGTAACCAACTCACCCAAAGCAAAGCAGCCTCTTCTCCAGCCAGGAGCAGACTTCAGGATAGATCCCAAGACCAAAGGTGGCATCTCTAATCCTTCGTGGCCTAGACCTGCAGCACTCCCTGATCAGCAAAATCTGGACTCCAGGAACTTCACAGTCAGTCAGGATGGTTCAGGTAAGAGAAGCGTGGGTAAAAGCTCTTACAGCAATTATGTCTCTGAGCTGCTTTCTTCCCTAGTATCACCAGTCCCTGTTGATAGCCAGACCATTGTGCCAAGGCAGCTGATACCTGAAAGCCACACATCCTCAATGAACTCAGAATCAAACAGCAGAACAAGACACCCCACAGTCAGTTCCATTCAACCCACCCTGAATCCCAACAGGCCCATGCAAACCCCATGCTGGAGGTGGCTCTGCCATTGTCCTTGGCAGGGTCCACCAGCCCCCTCTGAGATATAGTGACAAAAACATCCACTTCTGCAGCATTTACTTCTTCTCTGTCTACCTGACAACAGCAAATTGGGAGCCTCAGTGCTCAGGCAGCATCTGAGTTCCTAAGGGAACTCAGTGCATCCATGGTATAAGTGAGTTTCAAGATGCTCAGTTGGCAACCTCTGTGGAAATACTACTTATCAGCCTGGGTCCTCTTGTGCTTCATCTTTTGAAGAAATCCAATTAACCTGCTTTCCTTTGTACTTGATAGTTCTAACGTCAAAGAGCATCACCTGGAAGACCTTTTATAGGCACAATAAATGCCATGGCAACTGCAAAGTTATTTCCAAGGAATCCCACCTGCAGCCTTCAGACAGCAAGTCCAGGAAACATTTCCCACATCGTAATTTCTCTCTTTCATATCCTCCAATTCTGGGGAAGTATTGCCTAAGTGTTAAGCCTCCAGACTGAATTTCTGATTTGACCCCTTGAAAGAGCAAGAACCCATAGTTTGAATGTATGTTATAATGCTTGTACAGAGACACTGATCACTGTGATTAACTGTCACATCTGCAGGAGCATCCTATTCAGGGAAAAAATGAGACTCAATTGTACATGGGTTATTTACAACCCAGCTGCTCCAGCCATTAAAATTGCCCTGAATATCTGCTTTCCTTGCCACAATTTGAACAAGTGGATTAGTCCCTGAAATCACAAGGCCTCATGTTTTCCAGCTCAGTAAAGCTCATCACAAAAGAAAGAAGGCCTTGCCTCAATAAATAGCACTGTAGCGCTATTAAAGGTACTCCTTTAAGAATGAGCCTTCCCAGGGATGCTTTGACTCCAAAAAGAGCCTGTTCTGATCACTAAAGAAACACATCAGAAACAACCTTGGAATTTGTATGTTTATATCTGCATAGCTGTGGGAGCACAGTTCAAGAGGGATGTTTCTTTTTGTTTGGTGGCAAATAGAAATCTATGATATTCTTCAATATTCCAAGGCCTCACCCTGTCCTGCTGCAAGCAAAGGGCTCTCACCCAAGCTGGGTTTTTTTATAAACACCTCCCCTGCCCCAGCACAAAGCAATGCAGTGTTGAGCACATTCCTTGGCATCCTCACCCCTAATTGCTCTCAGGCTGTTGCAACACTTCTTGTGTTCTCTGCTGGATGTGGTGAACCAAGAGTTGACTTGACTTTGGAGGAGGCTGGGCTGACCTCTGGTCTTGCTGAATCCACACTCCTGGTGGGAGTGTGGGAGACATGCAAGGAGCCTGGCTGAGATATGAATCACCTGCTGCTTGGGGTGAAATGGATTCTCTTCTCTACAGCTTGCAGAAGATGTTGGTGAGATGGCTGCAGCTAGAAGAAAGGCTGGAGAGCACAGTGCAGAGCATCTGCTGAGGCACATCTCTGGCTGAATCCTCACAAAAAAAAAGTGCCCCAAAACTGCCCATAGAAATAACCTAGCTTAACTTTTTCATTTCCACTGTTTTCCTCTTCTCGTCACTGCTCTTACTGTCATCCCCACCTCCTTTGCAGCACTTCTAGGAGGGCTCCCTACTGCCTCCTTTTATCTTTCAAACCTGCAGCCCAGCCTCAAAGGAGTGAAGCCTGAGATACACTGACTGAGCTGTTCTGCCCAGCAAATTAGCATACTGCCTCACCAACAAAAGTATCTCTTCCCAGCAGAGCAATTTCCCTTTGCATCCCGGCTTTCTCCCTACTTCCCAGCCCATGAAGGAGAGACAGGACACCTGCAATGGGAGCAGATAAAGACTCAGTCCTGCTGCTGACTCAAGCATTCATTGAAATTTGATTAACCTCCTTCCTTGCACAGAAAAACCTCAAGTCCAACCTCTGTAGGGCAGTGATCAGCTCACAGACACCCATGCCACAAACCCCTCCCAAAACCCCATTGCAAACTACCTGCTGCTTATATTGTGTTAAAATACCTTTCCCAAGTCCCTGCATAGCACCAAGCATGCCAATCCCAGACAGAGCCTCGAGCATCACTGTAATGTTAATAATAGGCACAACCTGTTAGTGCAAACCAGCTAATGCGTATTGCCATGCACACGAGCTTGCCTTTAACCATGTCTGCATGCACAAGCTGTTATTCCCTGCAGCAACCCCAGTGAACAGAGTAACCTGGAGCAGTACAACATGCTAGTTTAAGGTAGGGTTAAGTAGCTGATGATAAACTATCACCACCATAATTGAAACCCACACACGCAGCACCAGATGTATTCAGCATCCTGCAAACAGAGGCTCCAGGCCAGTACTTAGTGATGTGTGAGCCAAAGGGTTTTCTCAAAACTAGGCTGAGCCTGGCATAAGGCTTGGGAAGGAAATTGCTCCATGTGACAAGATTACCCTCCAAGTGAGTGCATGGACCACCACCAGAAAAGGGGCCTGGGTCTGGCATTGTCCTCCATTGGTAACGTGGGAGCAGAGAATCCTTGCTGCAGAAACACCAAAGGAAGTTGTGGAGAGAAGAGGTTGCTCCATCAAAGGGGGTTTTCCAGACCATCTGCTGCAGCTATACTGTCAGCCTCACAGGCAAAGGAGGCAGGCCCCAGCACTGGAGTCTTCTCACTGCTGTTGTGTTCATTGGGAGGAAAAGTGTTGGGAAGAGGTGGTTAGCAATCAGCCAAGAAGCCAGGGGCTGCCCAGAGAAAGGTTTTCCTGTGACACAGTGGTTCGACCTTACTGGGGGCTCTGGATTCCTACCACTGCCACTTCACACAAGCCCATTTTCAGTCAGATACAAGACCACAGTGTTCACCCGGACCATTTATAGCTACAACTTTGCACATGGCTTCTCCCCCTGCTTGCAGCATGGGTGAGGAAGGGAATAACCCTGGGAGCAATCTGCATATTTTCAGGGGCAGCAGGGCAGAGAACAGCCCCATACCACGCTGGGTATTATCATTGGTCTTCCGCTGCAAAGACAGTACATGCTCTGCCACTCCTGCATTCAGTGGGAATGAGATACAAAGGATACGTGAAGGACATTAGGGTAATTAAGGAGACGGGCCCATTGCTGTGCCCACTGCATCAATGCTGCAGCAGTAGAACCGGGGCATGTGTGTGTGCCAGGGCCCACATATGGGCATTGCTGATCTCACCCATGCAATGCGTACTGCTGCGGCATTAGGTAGATGGTCCGTAAGGCTGCCAAGCACCTCCAAGTCACAAAGCCCATTTTCATGCACCCTGGATGGTGCTCCCTGTACAAAGCATCTCCCTGAGATAGCAATAGATATTGCAGACAACTATTTGCTTGCTTCATACACAGGATTGGAAAAACTGCCTGATTTAACCTGTCCTAACGCACTCTGATGGCCTTCCCTGCTGCAGGGAGCAAGGGGTGGGAAATAAGCGAGTTTCTGTAGCAGGAATGAGCTTTCTGCCAAAATGTGATGCTTTTTTTTTTTTTTCCTTTCTAACATTCTCAGGAAAGTACAAGCATATAAAGGAAAGGAAAACCTGGATTTAAGCAGGATGCAATGGCAGGACCAGGGAAGGAAACCATGAATGAGAGACAGGTCACCCTAATCAGACCTAGGCATAAAACACAGGCAGAAATTAGAGCTGCCCAAGCAAAGTCATTTCTCCTATTCCCCAACTTTGCAGCGCTTGGCTCAGTAAGCATGTCACCTTGTGAGCAAAAGCCTCCAAAACGGAGGGTACAAAAGTTTTTTGGAGCAAGACACCAGGGTGGGGATCAGAAATCAACCGAATCACATAAATCAGTGGGATTTCAGAGACTGATCTCAAGGCTTGTAGGGTACTTAATTGACATTGCAGATCTGGAACCCTCTCTGATTTAAACCCCTTGCATGGTTCAAGGCCACATTTTCTTGATGAATCATAAATTGATTAATTCTTGCCAGCAGCAGAAATAATATGCTATTAATATCCTTAGGTATGGGTATCTTCATGGACATTTAACATATACTATCCTTTCTGCATTAAAAAAAAAGCCCAAACCAACAAAACTGAAGCACAGAAAATCACTTGCAGGGCCATAAGACCAGCTCCTTAAACTCTGCATCCTTCTGCAATCATGCATTTCCTCCGTTTTCCCAGCTCCAGTTTGTAAACTATTTGTATGCTGATGGTTTTTAAATAGCTCCCAATAAGGATTTTACATGCAGGGAGTGGCAGAGAAAAAACAAAACCAAACTTGTGGGCTGGAGATCTATGTAAACACAAATTCCATGCAACATCAAGTTCCTCACTGCATGTAGCTTCCTTTTACAAGAACACACCATCAGATAAAGGAATGTATGTGATTCATTCACTGCCCTCTGATGTGGTGAAGCTCTTGAATAAAACATTTAAACAATCCTGCTTTACTATGCTGCTTAAAATCAGACTCATAGCACTTACCAGCTGAGGTGGAATGGCAAAAGGCAGGCTGAGTTTCTAGCAGACATGGAGTTGTGCAAAACAGATTGCACCATGGGTGCTAAAAACTCTCATGGGGTCTAGAAAAGAGGTTTTGTTTAGCTGTGCCGAGCTGTTGGCTTGTGGAAACTAGGAATTCGTATTTATATCTGCTGGCCTGCTCTGCAAGCTGTTACAGGCTTGACATTCATTGCCAGTGGATGCTTTATCTTTCCTTGCTTGTGCTAGAAATATCACGGGACCACAATGATGGCAGACTGCTAGATAGTGCAGTCGTTATTAGACCAAAATAGATGGGTCCTGTCATTCAATAGCGCTGCTGATACTGCTAAGTTTTCAGTTGCATTTGCTTCTTTCCAGAAATGGACCAAAGCTGGTAAATTGCTAAACATTTTAGGCAAGAGCTCTGAGCACACATGTTTCCTAGAGGGCTGGAGTGAGTCCACACGGCTCTGTAAGAACTGAGACAAAAAGCAACTTTGGTGATGGAGAATCAGGACCCTCTGCAGAGAAATCTGGTAGTCCTGTTCCTCAGAGGGCAAACTAAAGCCCTGGTAGAGTCACTTCCAGTCCTGTAAGAGGCTTAAAGTGGGTTTCAACTCTATCTGCAGATATCACCCAACTGACCCCACTGGCTGTGATGCACCAAGCACTTCCCATATGAAGACAGGCTGAGAAAGTTGGGGCTGCTCAGCGTGGTGAAGAGAAGGCTATGTGGAGACCTCATAGCAGCCTTCCAGTATCTCAAGGGAGACTACAAGGATGCTGGAAAGGTGCTTTTCACCAGCGACTGTAGAGATAGGACAGGGGGCAATGTGCTAAAACTTAAACAGGGGAGTTTAGATTGGCTATAACGAAGAATTTCTTTACTATAAGGGTGGTGAGGCACTGAAACAGGTTGCCCAAAGTAGCGGTAAATGCTCCATCCCTGACAGTGTTCAAGGCCAGGCTGGACAGAGCCTTGGGAGACATGGTTTAGTGTGAGATGTACCTGCCCATGGCAGGGGGGCTGGAATTTGATGATCTTAAGGTCCTTTCCAACCCTAACCATTCTGTAATTCTATGGTACCCAAAAGAAGAATTTGACTTCCAAATCCCCAGCCTCTGAGCAGGAAGGATCATGCCACTTGACAAAAGGCAGCACATCACTGGTCAGCACTCCAAGCAATGACTGGAAAGGCATTTGTAGCAGAGCAAAACTCTTCAGCAGCCACCAAACATACTTCCCACATGAGCTGAAAACCAGACATTTTAGAAGAAAACTTAAAAAAAAGAATAAAAATTTTTAGATGGTTCAGAGTCCGGGGACTGCTTCCACAGGCAATCTGCTGAGATCTCCCTCTCCTGTGTTATTTCCAGCTACTCCCCAAGGACCAGAGAGGAAATTCCTGTCTGAACACAACCACCCCTGGATTGTGTAAGGTGTTCCACAACTTTGGGGTTTCCCTACAGAAGCCTGCCCCCATTTTGCTCCTGACCACAAAACATTTGCTTTGCATTTAGCAGGAACAACCAGTTTAGTGTTTGAATGAATGATCGGTGTTAATTAGTAGCATTCAAAATTAAAATGAAGGTCAGAAGAGGGTAGGCATTATCAAAGAGCCTTGTTTGCTCAAAGGAAACATTAATGACACTTGTTCAGCGCTTCAAGATAAACTTGTTCAGGCAGCAAGTTACTGAAGAGCTAAATCCTCCTTTCCACAGAACACCACTACTCCTCAAACACAAACCACATGTCTTTCATCTCAAGGCGTGCCCTGCCCTATCTCTCATCTCTCCTTGCCATTTCATTTCTCCTCGCTCTCAAGATGCCAGCTACCCTCCCTCAGCACCTGCATAGTGGGCCCACCACCACCTCATTGGACTTGGGCTGACGCCTTCCCACTGTAGAGGCATCACCCCAGAGCCTTCTGCAAAGGCAGCTCATTGCCCTTCTTCAAACTCTACTGTGAAGAAATGGACAAGGGGATGTCACAGGGCTAGGGTATATGGGACAGGATGCTGCCAGGACCTCAGGCTTCTGCAGGCAGTCCAGACAAGCATGAGCTTTTCTGCTACTGCCCTAACTTGGCCATTCAGAGGGACCTTGACAGGCTTGAGAGGCAGGCCGATGTGACCCACATGAAATACAAGTGCAAGGTCCTGTACATGGGTCAGGGCAATCCCAAGCATAAATACAGTCTGGGCAGAGAATAGACTGACAGCAGCCCTGAGGAGGACTTGGGGGTGTTGGCTGATACCAATATGACCCATCAATGTGCATTTGCAGCCCAGAAAGCCAACTGTATCCCCAGTTGCATCACAAGCAGCGTGGCCAGTCAAGGGAGCTGATTCTCCCCCTCTATTCTGCTCTCATGAGACCCCATCTGCACTACTGCATCCAGCTCTGGGGCCCCCCAGCATAAGAAGGCAATGGACCTGCTGGGGTGAGTCCAGAGGAGTCCCATGAAAAGGAACACCTCTCCTACAAAGACAGGCTGAGAAAGCTGGGGTTGTTCAGGCTGGAGAAGAGAAGGCTCTGGGAAGACCTCAGAGCAGCTTTCCAACATCTAAAGGGGCCAACAAGAAACCTGAAGAGAAACTTTTGACAAGGACATGTAAGGGGTATGGCATGAGGTAGTGGCTTTAAACTGAAAGAGAATAGATTTAGATATGGTATCTGAGAGAAGTTCTTCCCTGTGAGGGTGCTGAGGCTCTGGCACAGGTTGCCCAGAGAAGCTGTGGCTGCCACATCCCTGCAGTTGTCAAGGCCAGGTTGGACGGGGCTTGGAGCAATGGGGTCTAGTGGAAGGAGTCCCTGCCTGTGGCAGGCGGCTGGAACTGGATGAGCTTTAAGGTCCTTTCCAACCCAAGCCATTCTGTGGTTCTGTGATTCTGTGACATGAAGCTCCTGGGTTTACACCTGTCTGGGTAGATGCACCATCAGATCACAAGCCCCTCAGACAGGGACACCTTCCCGCCCCGTGTCTGTGTGCAGCACAGCAGGACCTGGCCAAGGCTCCTGGCAACACAGAACGCATGGTGCAGACCCTTCCCAGCTGCCTGCAGCCACTTTGCTGACATGGAATAAGCCAGAAGTGAATCAACGGATCCCCTCCCCTGAGAGCTGGGTCACCTTCTGCAGGTGCTTCACTCCATCGACAACAGAGGGAGCCCGAGGATGTCTGTACTCCAGAGTCAGGCACCTCGGGCAAATTTAGGGTGGGATGAATCCAGGGCTAAACAAACGTTAATGCGTTCAGAAGTCAGCAGTAGCAGCATTGAAATATGTTTATATATACACAGGGAGAAAGAGGGAAGGAAAACGCTTGCGCACCCTTTAGCATCTCCATGACCCCCAAAATGCTATAAATCACTTTCAGCAGGCGAGCAAGACGAAGCAAGATTTCCCTCCTGCCCCAGCTTCCACGCTGCCGTAATTACGGCAAATCCCATCCTGCCATCACCAGCGCAGTGAGTGGGGTGCAGATCCAGCAGGAGGAAACCAGGGGGCAGGAGCCAGGGGCTTTCAGGCTGCACCATGGCCACTGTGCCAAGAACGCAGCGCTTCAGCTCCCGCTGCTAAAACCACTGAGGGTCGAGGAAGATGATATTTCCATCTTTTGGAAATGAAATACTAGGAACACGCCTACACGGTCTTTGTAATAATCTCCCAAATTCAGTTAGAAGTAAAGAACAGGCAGAGGCCAAACTTTTCCTGGCTTAATAGAAACACTATCAAAATTTAACCTCTTCCCTTCTGGCAGCATATGAATCTCCCATTCCCAACAAAGAGAGGGCCACAGCATTTATGTGTATGATGAACATATGCTTGCCTTTGCAGTAGTGTCATTTTTCTTCTCCCCCATCCCTGCACACGCAGGCAATGCAGACAGAAACGTTTCCAACACCGGCAAGGATAAGCCTGCTCGGTTGCATGACAACCGTCTGTGGAGAGATGCAATCTTGCATCCCACGAACCATTTGGCTGCAGACGTCTGGCAGAGCCACTCTGCTATGCCATGAGCACCCGCGCCACCGCATCTCACACACTAGAGAAGAGGCATGAAAGATGGGCTTCTAAGGGACCAGATGGGCACCTGTCATCAGCCATACATCAAAGGATCACTGCTTTGGATTGTACATTACACAAAAAAAAAAAAAAAAAAAAAAAAACAAAACAAAACAAAAGAAAGAAAGAAAGGAAAATAATAATAATAAAAAAAAGACACCTTCTGCAAGATTTTCAAACACATGATTCTCAGATGCTCTATGAAAGAAAAATTGGCAGCCCTCCCTCTATTTTTGAGTAAGCAGGAGTGAAACAGTCCGGTATCCCACGTTTATCACAGCATCTCTCACCATATTGGAAAAGCAGCAAAAAGGGTCTGTTTCTCTGAGTTATTTCCCTCTGACATTTCAGGGCAGCAGTAGGCAGCTGCATACAGACAGCCAACCTGGAGAGCAGGAGCAGCTAAGTGTTAAAAAGCTGAACCCTGCAGCTCAGCACAATCACTTCCCAAAAGGTCAGGAGTTAGTTCTAATCTATAGGCTGGTGGCCATAAGGATCCCAATCCCTAGAAATCGATAGTGGACTCCAAATGTGACACATTAGACAGCAACAGGGTGAAGATGCTCAAGTAACTTTATCTTGCCTAGCAGACCTCTGTGTCAAGGCTGTTTGCTCCAGCCCAGCTGTCTCCAAGCTCAGGAGCCATACGGCTGGTAGGACTTCAGAGGGGGAGATCAAATTCAGAGGCAGCAAAGCATGTGGTTGCTTGCTTTCCACATCCCTGCTCAACTTTTGGCCTCCTACTTTCGTAATGAATTTCTCAAAGGTTCTCAGCATTGCTTGCTCTTTTGCAGACTGCACTTCCAGCTACAAAAATAGCACAGACACTAAAACGATCTTCAGGAATCAGATAAGAGCCCCTCCCAGGAGGAAGAAAACGGTTTCTTTCTTCTCTTTTCTCTTTTTGTTCTCTGTATTTAAGGAGGCTGATGCATTGCAATTATAGATTGTGATTTCCATCCCAAAGTGCTTTGCAAGAGCTCTGTCAGCACCTCTGCACAGAGCTGGCAATAGGTACTGCTTGGGGCAAGCTGTACAGCTTCACAGAGGAGCACAGCCCGCCCGGGCTGCTCACACATACTGTCCAAATAACTGTACAGCGTAACTGCAATACACCTTCTGGTGCAGAAATAACCAAAGATGACAGGAAACACTGCTTTCTGACATTACTGCCTGATAAAGTGCAGTTCAGAAAGGTAAAACCTTTGTCACGTAATAGGTTTCTGTGGTCTTGGGCAAGTGCCACTGAGTTTTGCCAAAGAAAGCCTTAGGGAGCCTCCCACATCTTCCCCAGTTTCCAGCTGGCCACCCCACGCCTCCCTCCTGTAGATCTGATGCTTGCCAGGCTCTTCCCCAAGCCACCCCAGCTCATTAACTTGGGGCAAGTGCCTGGGCCCTTGTTGGGCTGGCATTCTCCCACCCCTGTGAGTTCCACCAGCTCTCAGAGGGGTCCCACCAATCCTGGAGCTGGGTGAGATAAGCCCTGGGAAAATGAGGATGGGAGAGAGGAGGGAAGGGAGTGTGGGACTTCCACCAGTCCTTCTCCCCAGTGCCTGCTTTTCATGGAAACTCATTTGAAACCTTTCCCTTCTCTAAAATGAGAGCTTTATAACTCCCTTATCTGCGTATCACTACTGATAAGCACACTGATGTATGTCCGGTCACACTGTGAACTCTCTGCCCCTTGCTCAAATAAATGTGCACAGAAACAGATACTCACAAGCCCCAAGAAAGAGCTTTTAAATGCTACATAAACACAAATAAATAAATACAATACAGCAAATGGGGCCATAAGGGACCTCGAGTGATCTCCTGGTTCACCCCTAAAGCAGGGTCAAATTACAGCTTATTGCCCAACCCAGTGCTAAAAATACCCACTGTCTGAAATTCCAGTCTTCCTGGGCAACTGCTTCCCTCAATTCCCTCCTTTTCACCCTTCAGAGCCTTTTCTGGGCTTAGATGGCCCTCACTGCAGTTTAAGCCCAGGCACTTTCCTGTCCTCAGCAGACACAGGGAACAGTTTGTTCCCATCTCACTAGCAGCACACATCTGGAGTCAGTTAATCTCCTACTCGGGATCTGCTACGTTTGCATCTCTTTTCTGGACAAACAGTGGCAGTTTGTTCAGAAAAAAACAAAGAGTCAGTGGCTGGCCATAATGCACAAAGCAGAGCTGGTGACTGCTAGAAGTGGATGATACGGCTCATTTGTTGGTGAACTGGTGGTAGCGTGAAAATAGGGCAGGTCACAGCAGGGGTACCTGGGCCAGGCATGATGAGACTCCAGCAATATTTTGCAGCACAACTTGTCTCCTGCTACCAGCCCCAGCGTCCCATTCTGTTTTGCAGGACTTTTCCATTTTTTAATGCTCTTCCATAGATTTTCCTTGCAGGAGGAAAGGAAGAGAGGCATAGTCATAAAAACAGACTGAGCACATAGTCTCACCAAACCCACAGCCTCCAGCATCAGCCTGAAGATATAATCGGTCTGAACATGCTTCATCATCTAATAGGGTCCTTACCCTATGCTGCCCCTCCAACATGAAGCATGGTGTCTGCATATAACAGCATCTTGCAACATGACTCACCTCCACCAAGCAAAGCACATTTTCCAACCCCAGAGCTGCAGCTGCTCTGCTGAAGGCGACCAGCATGGCTGCAGACAGGAATGCACGTCCACCTACTGCTGCAGCACCCACTGAGCAAATGCGCCCTGACAGCAGTTTGCACTGATGCGCCAGCACTGACGCACCAACACTGATGCACCAGTGCACAGCAGCCCCTGACAGCAGGGCTCATGCTTCCATCCCTCACTGCATCTCCTCTCACAGAGCCCTTAAAGTGTGAACAAAGAACAAAAGCATGCAAGAAGTTGTGTAGTAGGGATAGCAGAAGACAAAACAGGGTGCATAAATTTCTGGACGTAGCTCACTGATGCTCTTTTTTCCCCTTCAATACCAGGAGACTCACTGAGCCTTATCTGTAAAGCTGCAATCACCTAATTGAAAGGGTAAATACCATTTACTGCAAAACCCACAGCTTAGCCAGCCTGTCCCTTACAGAAACTCCACGTGAGTTTCGCCCAGCTTGGTATAAGACAGCTGATGAAATCCCATCTGAAGGTGTCAGGGCCTCAGGTCAGTCTAACCACTCTTCTGGGAGCACCCCGAGTCCTCTTCCCTTCCCCTGCCTCAGAGACGCTGCTCCACATTTTTGCCTTACTGTTTTTCTTGGCAGCTGTTTTCTTTCAAGTCAAGCTCTGGCTGTCTTGCTTTGAGGTACTTAAATTCATATGTTTGATTCATTTCTTCCCTAATCACTTGGATACTGCGTTTTACAAAAGGGAGTATAATTAATCTTCCAGGTTTGTGCACGTGTGATGAAAAAGATGTGATCTGTGACAATTTAATGCCCTAGCTAGCTGCTAGACAATGGAAATTTCTGAGTTATACCCAAAAAAGCCACACCCAGGCTCACAAAGACTGCAGCAGCTGACAAGCATCTTCTCCAAACTCTTAAACAGGAACATTTTTTGAGGGCTTTTTTGCTATTGTTTTAAACTTGGCCCCAAAAATCAGTTGCAAAAGAGCAAAGTTGACAACTGATGCAGTGGTTCAATGAGTTCCAGAAGCTGTTGAATTTCTCACAATGTTATCAGCAATGTGGGAGACCCACCGAGGCGCATTTCCTAGGATGATTGCTGTTAACATGCTCCCCACTCCAGTCTAACATGCATTCCTGCTCTCACTCCCCTCTAACAGCATTCCTCCCAAGTCGGTGGCAGTTTGACAGTCAGTATTGCATTGCTCGAAGACAGCGCCATCCCATTTCAATCACTCTCTTAGATGTTAACAACCCTGCAATGGCCAACTTCAGTGTTGGCTGCCCATAACAAAGCTATTAGAGTGACATTTTGGAAGGAAATGGTGGGAATGCTGCAGTAATCAGACAGAGTTATAAAAGGTTAATGAAGATGAAAGGACAGAAAATACAGAGGAAAAGCTCAGGCAGCCAGAGAGATTTTGGCAAGATTTCCTAAGCTGCTGCTTAGCCACACACTAATACATTTCCTGCATTTCCCAATCCAGCTGCTCATTTCCAGTAGCCTCAGCAAATCTGTATCACTGCGAAAAACGCTGAGCTACTGTGTGGCTGGTAGCATTTGCAGCTACTCTTACCCATTGTGGAGCAAAATGGTTAAGTTTCCAAAAGGAATTTGAGAAGAAAGTTCGTTTCATCTACATACGGTGTCCCTGGGGAAGCTAAAGTCAGAAGTGCTTCAGCTCAGCCTGAAAACACAACTGAAGTATTACTGATGTGTCGCTCACCTAGAGAACTCTTTCCAAGCCACCTCAGTATTTTTGGAAGGAAAATTTTTCACTCGGGGTTATCAGAGAGCTGTTAAGAACAAGCAATCCTCTGGTACTGCTGGGTAGGACAGGACAGTGCAAGGCAGTACTTCAAACCAGAAGGGAGGAAACTTCTTCATTTCATTCCATTTTCATCATGGGACAATTCCTGACAGTACACTGGTGCTGTAGTATCCAGATTTCATACTATGGAACTCCACGCATTCCCTATAGAAAGCTATTTAATGCCTTACTAGGTGTCCTTATCACACTTCTTTTCTTTTTACTACACCATTGTTGTCTTCATTATATCTCTCACCACCTAAAATACCCTTTCTTCCTCTCCAGCACTTCAAGCTTTCAAATGACTGCAGGCTCTTGCCTAATCTCTCTCCTACTCCTCATCTGATGTTGAGACTGGTGCTTAGCTAAGCTATGCACATAGCTCGCTGTCAGCATTGCCACATAAATCAGTCTCTCCAGCCCCAGCACGTTGCCAGTGCTATTCTTTGGATTCCTGCCACTCGTCACTGCGTCTCCACGGGTGGGTGCCATGAATGGGACATGGACTTGCTGTGTGGGATCAGATGAGCTCAGCAGAGAAGGACTTGCAGCTCATAGTCTCCCCAGCACAGAGCATCTGCATGTACAGCCTAGCCCATCACCCAGCAGTTTTGCTGTCATAAGAATCTCTTAAGAATTCATCCTTCATACTATCTTTCACCAAAATTTCTTTGATCATGTTATTTAGCTTAAGTATTTCCAAAGCAAGCCTTGCTCTCCTCTTCTGATGCTCATTTCTCACAGTTCCTCCCAGTTCCACAGTGGCTCCAGGTTTGACTATGCTGCATCACTGACATCATTTAAGCAGGTACCATGCTCAGCCAGGTTTCTCACCAGCACTGTCTGTGACCCAAGAGACACCTCTTTCATCCCAGACACACATCTCCCTGCAATTATTGCGGTCAATACTGATGTTAAGGGTTCACATAGGCAGAGTTTACTTCTAGTTCGGTTTCCACACAGCTTGCTCTTTGGGAAACTGGGGAAATTGCTGCTTCCTTTCCCATTCCTCATCCCAGCACAGACTTTTATGTTTCACCAGTGGTGTGACCACTGTCATGGTGCACAACACTAGTCACCCCAGTGGCAATGCTGGCCATTTGAGAGGCTGCCCAGCTCAGGTAGCAGAGACCTGGTGCACAGCAGTGCTTGCAACTGACAGCAGTGTCAGCCTCTCCAGCCTTGGGATTTTTGTGGTTGTGACAAACTTTGAGCTGGTTTTCAATTTGTGAGCTGCCAAATCCATGCTGCTTTGAACTGCCTGGATGAGTAAAGCCTGACAAGCTAAAATTCATAGGGACTGCAGTCAGTCATATTACAGCCCATGACTGATTTAATTGCAGATTAGAAATTCCATAGCAGAAGTATTACAAAAGACTTGAGATACTAATTGTTTCCTCGTAAGGTAGGAGCTTAATTTTATTTTTATTCTCCCAAGTGCTGACAGCCAATATTTTGGTGTGAAAAAGCTAAAGAACTAACTGCTACCTCACCGTGAACAGGTAACAGCTTTCAGAGTTTAATCTTACACCTTAATTTGTTCCTAATATTCAGATCGTGACAGCACCAGGAGTATTATCAAGCTAAGTGCTCCTTTGTGTCAATACACAGCAGCAGAAAAATTCCCTGCCCAAATGAGCTGTGATTGTTGTATCTGCTGGAAGAAAGCCATGCTCTCTCTTGTGCCATACTAATGCACTTTTAGTGACAGAACTGATTAGGATTCCTGCTTTGGATTTGCTCAGATCTAGCTTGGTTGGTTTTTTAATCTTTGGGATAAGCTGTGGATAGAGAATTAGCCATTTAGATATAAATGCATCGCTGGGAAACAGTTTGCCAGCACCAGTCACAGAATGACTTCAGTGTCTGATCTGGCAAGCGGCTGCTAGATAATAAAGTGATAACCAGGGGTGTGGGGCTGAGGGAAGTAGAGAGTTGCCTTTCAAGAAGCACCAGACATCTTTGCCTGATTCTGTCCACTGGCAGAGAGTGCTGAGGAATGTGTGCTCAGGGCAAAAATAAGCACCTTCCACTCAGACTTAAAATGATGCTTGATAGGGGAATTTCAGAGTCATCACTGGCAAGCTGAGGCACAGGGAGCATTGCTTGGGCTGTTGGAAGCTCATGGCTCTCCAGTGCTGTATTTTGGTATAGCTGTCTAATGAAGTCTGGCAGGCCACACATCCTTTCAGCCTCTGCCAGGCTGACAAGCAGCATCACACAGGTGAGAGACACTAGGTCTCAGGTTTAACCCAACAGCGAGCTTCACCCATCTGAGCCTACGGTGTCTGACAAGGAGAAATGCTCCCTGGCATGCTTCCATCTTGCAAACAAGGGGGTGGGTGTGCTTCTTCCAGAAGACTTCCTTCACCAAAGGTGTTTTTTCCCTGTCATAAACAACTCTGACGTAGTCACCTCTCTCTAGTTACCCAGCACACAGTAGCAAAGCCTCCTGAGGCTGAGCAGGACCTGGGAGTGACAGAACACCACGATGGACTCTGCCACAGTACCCAAGCATGGCGAATCACTGGGACCCTGCTCCCACACACTTATCACCCCACTTTCTCTAGGGCTGGCTTCAAATTGGGCAGCAGCACAAACACACAGACCTCAGCCTAAAGATCTCAGATTCTGAAGCACTGGCCCTACTCTGCCTGAAATCAAGGTCATTTCTAATTCGCATGGACGTCAGAAAGATTTATCCAGAGAGATCTTATTTTACAGCCTGTGCCTTCTGGTGTATTTGCTCTTTCAGTGCTCTGGGTTCACAAGCTACTGCACCCTCCCTAAACTCTCTCTCACCCATGTTGGAGGGCTATAAATTATAACAATCTGCAATGTATTCAGCTATTGTTCTGTCCATCATCTGTGCATGGCATTAACCCTGTGAAACTTGGCCACCCAGATCTGCATTTCCCAGGCTTTGAATCCTTATCCATTGCTAAAGCCCCTCAGACAGCCAAAGAATGAAGCACGTTCAGCAGCAGCATTTCTGAAGAAAACTTGATGGCTTTCTGACACCCGACACATGTAATTCCCAACAGAGTTAATTTAAGCTAATTCCTCAAAGGCTGAGATGAGAATATCCCCATAAATTATGTTCCTGCTTCATTCCAGACAAGGGGGGCATGAAATGCATTACACGCAATCTCCCAATTTACAGTATTAAAACTGGCAAGTCAATCAAGAAGACAGCATAAAGTCACTTGAAAGCTGAAATTCATTTTCAGCCCTGCTGCATCTGTACTGTAACCTGAAAGGCTGATTTTCGAGGGCATCTTTCATATTTCCACACACAGCAGGACCCATTCAGCAAGAGAAGAGGCTTCTCCATGGATTTGACATGTGTTTGGTAGAGCAGAGCCCCTGCTTGGGGGATTTTGCTGTGGTGCAGGATTTGAAGGCCATTTTTGAGGCAGCTTTCAAAGGTGTCTCTAGAAACTTTTGAGTTTCCAAGACATACAGAAAACTAATGCAGAACCAAGGACACCATATCTCTGCTGCCATCACAGAAAGCCAGGGCTGATTACTGAAGAGGGTGCACACTCAGACACACACGCACAAAATCTAACCTATAACACTGCAACTGACAATTTGCTCTCATTAACAGAGAGTTATTTTTAAAGCCTGTGTTTTTTGGACACAGTCCTAATGACAAGTTATTTTTAAATGGCACTTTAAAGAAATGAGCACATTTTGTGTGCCATTCATGTCACTCTTTTAGGGACTGAAATATCATTGAATTCTGCTGTAGGGATTATGTAAATTAAAGTCAGATTCAATGAAGACTGCTCAGCTTCTGTGCTGCTCAAAATTAGAAGGACTGAAAAAACATTTCTGGGAACTCCTACTGGCTTGCAGAAGCTCTGGACATGCAAACACTGGAAATTATCTGAGCTGTGGACTATATATACCCAGTTAGTTATCTGTTGCAAGATAGAGAGTGCTTCATGTTGGATACAGGCAAAATAAATACCTACATGAAGTAAAGACGAAAAGCTTAGCCCAGATCGAATCGAAAACCTGTGACAGAACCAGGGTCTTGTGGGTCCCATCATAGCTTAACCCCAAAGCCATGACCAATGGACTTCAACATCATATGCTTAGTTATAAATGAGCCATAGAGCATCACTACCACCTCACATTTTCAAGGTATTTTAGTCATGCAGTATTTGGCAGTTAATGTTTGCATCAAGTTCAAACCCAGTTATGGTGAATCTGCAACAATCTCACTAGAATCCATAGACTTTAAGGGCTCAGGAAGATCCTAACCCTTCCATCTGACCTGCACGACATATAACACAGTTTCTGCCTTAAGCTCATAACTCCTGACTGAGCTATGACCCATCCTCAGGGAAATATGCAGACTCAACATAAAGGCTTAGAAGATGGCAAATTTAACTTGTCCTTGAATTACTGTTCCAAGGTTAGCTGCCTTCCTTGCTCCAAGTCCTCCAGCTCTAATTAAGCTGACTCTCATTTCCATTGTCACCTTTTCTGCTAGAATGAAGCACCACCTCCTATTAGAAATTTCTTCCATACACAGATACTCCAAGACCACAATCATGTCATCTCCTAACCTCTTTGATCAGCTAAACCAAGGAGGTTTCTATATAATAATATATTCACCACCAGCTGCATTGTGAGTCTATACATGCAGGGATGCTGTTGCTCTGTAATGAGTAGCAGTTAATGCTGCTCAGGTCACCTGAGGTTCAGTAAATGTCCACACAAATGCCCTTCACCCAGAGCTAACACAGGATTATCTTTATAACACAGCTCAAGATCAACAATAAACTCATACATATACTTTTCCTTTCATCTGGTTGTTTCAGAGAGAATAATTCATTAATGAAATGCTTAACTCAAGAAGTATTAAACGTATTGGCACAGCATCCCAAATACATTTAAATCAGGTAATATTTGCCTATAGGAAAGTATAATAGTGATTTAAACGCAGTTTTTAATGATTAAAAATTGTGTTACCGGTTCAAACGCACCAAAAAGTGAACACTTTAGGACAACACATTTTCATTTCTATAAATGAAAGGTGGGAAAAATATTGTTCGTCAGTGATACATGAGCAACACAATGTTTTGTTCCTCTATTCTACCCGAGAGATAATGTTAATCCTTTTGATTTATTCACAGCTCCTTAACTAATACTGTAATAAATGGTATTGACAATTGAACTCACTTCTGTAAGAAATTCATTCTATTTGCAGCACCTACAGTAAGAAATGCCTTCACGGTCCTGGCAGGAGATCTATATAAAATTAAAGAGCTGAGAACAAAGGCTGTATTAAAATCACATGGGCATTTCTGATTAGGAAATGTGACTTGCTTATAAAGGGGCAAATCTTGTATATGTCTAAAGCAGTAGATACACATGAAAATGTTGGAGGGGTTCAGTTTAAACACATACATCTTCAACTGTACAACACAGAGATGACTGAGCTATTGACCACCATACACTTCTGGCTTTGAAACGGCAGGCAAAGAAAGACCTGAATCAATTTAATCTTATTAAAATACAGAGCAGTTTAAAGATATTATCCCCAGTGACTTACTGATGGCTCAATTGCTGCTACAATCTATGCAAGGCTTTGAGTGATGAAACTGTATTAGTTCCTGCCTTGTCTCCCCTTTTCAAAATGGTTTCAGAGGTTACTGCTATCATTGGCTCATCAGCACTCAAAGGAAATACTTTCAGAAGCAGAACTAGAAATGTCTCCTCTTGTATTACCAGTATGTAATTAGGGGAAAGCTGCATTCCTTTCAGCTGTACACACAAAGTCACACAAAGCGTTTTCTAGAAATGGACTTAAGTAGGGTCAGGCAATAGTAATCAGCTATAACTCATTCAAAAGCATTCAGAGGAATTAATACCAATTATGGGTTATGAGCTAATTTAGTAATTTTTCTAAAAAAATAAAAATAAATAAATACACCCCCCCCCCCCCTTGTTAACAACAGAGCACCTGGCACAACACAGCGCTGCCAGCCTGCCACAAAGAGTCATCTATTACACCCCTGTGGTGCCTTTGCAGCAAATCCACAGAATCAGCAATAGCTCAGGATGAGGCACCAACCCAGAACCAAATTTGTACCATTTAAATACTGACCTATAATTATTCTCAGGCAACAGTAGCAAAAAGCAGCCTAAGGTTTGATTACTAAAAGAACGTAATGTTACACAATTGTACAACAATAATTATAATGGTCCTAAACTGTCAGGGCTATAGCAACTTCCCTCTAAGCTACATGCTTTAGGGAGAGAGAGAATATGGACTATATCTGAAAAAACAAAGTCCTTTCCTGCTTGGGGAGTGCAGGAGAAGGAGAGGTGCCTGTGCTACGCGGCGCAGCCACCTTTCACTTGGTCCAGCGGCACTGAGCACACATGCGCCGACAGCTCAGCCAGCGCAATCAGCAGGGTAAATTGTCAGCTTTAATGATTTTGAAGTGTCTCCCAGGCAAACTACCTCATAATGAAACAACGCTTGCTCTCGGCTTAACTCACAATCCCACACAATAGGACCACCAGGAGCTACAGCACAACCAAAACCTAGAGGCTTGGCTTTTTAAAGGCATTTGTTCAGTTGTCTTTCAACAAGCGCTAAGCAATATGTATTTGTACCTGCTATTTATTAAAGCTCGTTTAGGAAGAAGGAGCAGGATTCAACGCCTGCTTCAAATCATTCCCCCTATAAATGGTCATTTTTACCCATGATGAAAATAGAGGATTCCCAGTGCCAGAAGGACATAGCTTGAGTCAGAATAATCCCTCTGGAAACTCCCTGCGAGGTGATGAAAGAACAGGAGTTTTTCTGAGAAAAGGGGAGATTCCAAACACAGTCATCATCTCTTTGCTCCATGGAAGGCTTTTTAGTCTGCAAGGAGAGGAAGAGCTCAAAACAAACAGTAAGACATGGAGATACTCACTGCCAGCACAGCATGTCATTTTCTAGAAAACTTGCAGTGGGAGTTAAAGTTCATATTTTAGTGGATGGCAGAAAGAAAACATAATCCATACTGCTTACAAATGAAGAGTTGCCCAAAATATTTCAGTCCTTCAATTTTATTTTAAAAGGGCTGGAATGCTAAAGAAGGCATGTTGCTGTTTCTGACGGATGCTACCTGTTCTGCAGGGATGCAAACCAAAATTAAAAAGAGGGGTGATGCAATATTTGCAGCCACCCATGGGATGTCTCCCATTGACTTTCTTCAGAGCTCAATGGTAAGGCAAGGAACAAAGGCGGGCAGAGAATCTAGGTATATATTTTATCAGGAAAAGTAAGCACAGGAAGAATATGGTGGGGCATTAGACGATCTGAGGTGTGAAAGATGTCTCTGTGAAGCTAAGGACCTCTGTGTTGGGGTCCACTGATCAGCCTAGGGGATGAGACAGTCCCAGGGGAGGGGAAATGGCAGGAAATTAAGCCCAGAGTTTCCTGGCCATGCCAGCCACCTTCTCAGTCAGAGCATGACCAGACCCAAATGCGGGCAGTCACCTTGGGATAACGTCATGAGTTACCAGTGATACACAACAGCAGGTAAAAGCAGCATCATACCAGTGAATTGTGAGATTAAAAGGAAATAGAGATTATTGTGCTTCAGGTGGAAATACATTTTGTGGAACTTCAGGAAAAGGTGTCTTTCTGCGTAAGGACTGCACTCTGCTTCTCTCCCCATTCTGCAGACAACTTAACCCATCTCTTTTGCTTGTTTTCATTTGCATCTCAAGGCCAGAGTCAGCCCGTTCAGATCTTCTGCTGCGCAGCTAACCATATAGCCAATGGGATAATTTTGCAGGCAGTGTTGTTCTTTATGATCCCTAACAAGATTTAGACTGTTCCCTGCTTTACCTCTGTGATGATGTGGCAGATTCTGCAAAGAGAAATCTTCAAAGAACTTTGCATAATGTCATAACAGAGATGTAGCAAGAAGCCAGATCTGGACTTCAGATCTCCCCTGGTGAGCTCCACTCTATGAGCAGCCCTCAGTTGTTCCTCCCCTCTGCTGCTGCCCAGGGAAAACCTTGCACACCTGATACTGATTTTAATACAGAAGAATGCTTGAGAAAGCAAACAGTCGGGCATCCCAGACCTCCCAGTTCTTGATCCCATGCCTTCCACAAAAATCTGGAATTTCCAGATACATTGTGAAGCTGCTGCAACATCCTTTTGCAAGATGAGTGCACAAACTTAAATCTGAGGCAGATCAAGGAATCACCCTACACAGATGCCTCTTTCCAAATACCTAGTGCTATCGTCCAAGTCTTTTAACTGAGTCCAGCGTCCTCTTGGTGATTATCCAAGGCTTTGTTAGACATGCAAATGAGACACTCATCTAGGATCTTCTTAGATGAGGACTTCGTGATGCGCTGCCTGCCTTACAGTGACAATGAAAGAGGTTTTTTGCTCATACTGGAGACTTGCTGAGTGTGCATAGAGAGCAAGCTCTCAGAAGCCAAGGTTTTGAGGAGCTGACAGCATTCCCAACTGACGGCACAGCAGTTCGCCTGTTCAGCGAAACTACTGTGAACAGCAGTGAGTAGGCAGGCAGCCAGCAGAGATTGCTGCCTCTTGCACTCATCTTCACCTTCTTTTCATCCTGCAACCTCACTTACCCTTCTCACCAAAGCTGTAGGCTTCAGGCTGAGGCTGGCTGCCTGTTCATACATTACTACTCTGGCCTCCTAAAAGGAGCTCGGGACACTGCTAGAGTGCAGAGTAAGAAAGGAAGTTACCATTTCAGAATCAGCATCTAACACCCCCAGTGGCATCTGAAACACTAGATTATCCCAACAGTCATGCTAAGAACTAGTTTTCCAACTAACTGCTGAGAATTGTTGACATTTTGAAACAGGTTCCCTGATGGATTATTGCAATCAAGTTATGGGAATGGCACGATTTAGTAGCATTTATTAGGTGCTGCAATACTGCAGAGTTTAAACATTATCAATGAATGAGGCAGACAGGCATTAGGTAATAACCTGGAGCCACTAAATATATACCTTCTCTCTATATTAGTCATTCCCCTAGCCCAACATTTTGTGATTCTAAAACATTTTGTTAGCTTGAAGGTATCCTGCAGCTGTAGGAATGGGAAAAGCAGGGATTAAGAGATGGAAGAAGGATAGTAAGGGAGGAGAAAGAGCTCAGAGTAACTCATGGAAAACTGGCAGCTCAAAGGCTGAATCTGCCAGAGTCATTCTGGAAGTGAGCTTTTGCAAAATAATTTCCTGGGACAGGGCCTTCAAAAGGGCAAACAGCACTGGACAATCCAACCTGCCAGCAGCCAAGGAGATGCAGCACTGACCCAAGGTGATGACAAAGCCTGAAATCCCTGTTGATCTGCATGGACAGCAAGGGACACACACCCAGCACTATGCAGAAGAGTTCATTTCAGTCCACAAAGTGGCCAGCATGATGCTATATCCACAGTAATAAACCTTGCATGATGCAGCTATATTCTGCTTGTTCCAGAGCCAACTAGCTCTCTCCTGTCCAGCACCAACTTGCTTCAAAACACCAAGACTTAAATGCCAATGCTTACAGTTTTAGAGTCCAGGATGGGTTCCCTCATACTGCATTTGAGCATTATTTCCACATGCTGCTGTGTTTTGCTAAGCCATTCTGCTCATTTCCAGGAGGATCTCACAGGGTTAAGGAATCAGCCCGGGGCATGGGAAAGTTGAGCTTCATTCCTTGATCTGCCACAGAAACCCCAAGTGCCACTGGGCATATCACTCAACGCCTGTACTTGGGTCTCCTAACAGTAAAATAGGGATAGGAACTCTGTGAAGGTGTTGGCAAGAAGATAAAATGTATTACCATCTGGGAGGTGCTGTGATGCTGTGATAAGAGGGGCCATGCAAGAAACTTAAATAAACAGTTTCAAAACTCTCAGCTTTTTGGTGCTTTCTCTTCTACACTTGACTTACCCTGTGATTTTACACAGCCAGCTTCAGTCTTGTTTGCTCACAGCTTCCTAAGCATTAGAAGTTTTCAGCCCAAATAACAGGTCTTCCCTCGAATTGCAAAAAGGTTGTGATCTTTACAATAGCGGTTTTCACCCTGTGTTTTAAAGGGAGTAAGTAGAAATCTCCGTAGTGCTTTGAGGCCAGTGCACTTAAGGCTTTACACTTTGAGCACGAAATCATCTGTGTCATTTCCAATGCTATCTCGTCAACTGCAACATTCACCCTCGGAGCACACCACCAAGTGAAGCCTCTTCCAGAAATGCTGCATCTGTAATAACTGTGAGCTCTATTTTGCCCATCAGCGCTCCAGCAGACTTTTTAGGAGCAGGAGGGAGAAATATAGACAAGTCATTCCACAAAAGCCTTAGAAAAAGAAACCAAATCCTGTAAATACTTTCTAGGATCAGTGGTTTAAGCTTCCATAGGCACGGAAGAACTACGAGATGACATGAAGTCACTGCAGGAAGATGTAAACAACCCATGAAAAAAACCCACTGCGTTTCAAAAGATAGGGTACTTCTAAAGCCATGGCATTCTAAACAGAATTATCTGATGCCAGCATTGTTTATTTGGTGTCTGAGGTCTCACATGCAGGGCAGCCACAGCTTATCAGAGAAGAGTTGTCACTCATTTAGAGAGAAGCTTTAAGCTAACAAATTCTTGCACTATGGAGATACCAACCACATGTGAGAATGGGGCTGCCCATACTCATTTTCCACTAGGGAAAGAAGTTGCAAGCACCCTTACCTCCTTCCCCAGGATTAATGCCAATTATGCCAATCAAACAGCACAAGGAACAAATAGGTGAGCCAAGCAGGAGTCCTAACAGTATTTCAGTTATCCAACGTACCTATATATACAGCTAAACACATAACAGATTCAGTAACTTAAAAGCTCCACATTACCTGGCTGAATTAACCCCCACTTCCACTCTATTAGAGGATGCTTAAGAGAATAAGAAGCTTTCAGTTATGTTCTGTGCACCAGGGTACACAGCATAGAAAACCAGTGAGAAAATGGTGAGAAGGAATTTTTCAGTTTCTGAAATTACTTTGCTGATGGGCCAGTGTCATGTAACATCAGATATCCTTCTGGCCCCTTGAGAACCTGTGAATTACAGTTAAATAAGGCCTAACCGTTTATTCCTTGACATTAACTATGGAATTATGGTGACATATGAAGAGTCGACTCATGTTGCATTGCTCAGCATTTACCCTGTGCAAGTCAGGAACATGCTTGGATAATTCCTGTCTAAGTAGTTACAAAACCAGCAGAACTCGGGAGGAAAAGCTCCTGCAAAATTTGGCACCATTCCAGTTCATCAGCTAAATGCTTCCACCTGATATTCAAAACAGGCAAGTAGAAAATTATCCAGAGACACACCATCATGTTCCTCCTGAACAAATGCAAGAGGAACTAAAATACTGCTGCGGAAAGTCAATTTAAATGTAAGTATTTTCACATTCGTCCTCCAGATTTCCTGGAAGATGCACAGGTTGTTTTGCTGTAAAAGAGACCTGTGTGTCTGAGGGCTTAGAGCTGGGTGTTAATTTATGTTTTCCTCCTCACTCAGTAAGATTCAAAGGGAGTCCAGCTTGTTTCATCATGCCAGCCTGTTGTTTTATTCCACCAGGCCTCCTATGCAAATAAAATCACCCAGTGGGTTTGTAAGGTCTGCTCACAACAGACCTAACTAATTACCCACAAAAGCCATGATGATGCTCAGCAGAGCATGCTCAGAACTGCATCTCACCTGACATCCAAAAAAATTAACACATTACAAACACTGATCCCCAAGGTCAATGCCTCTCACAACAAGATGGGGTTTGCTCTCACATAACAGGAGATGCATCAGATGTAGTTCTTACACGGCATGATCTGCACACTCAAGACACTACTAACTTTACAGGTTGCAAGGAGTCAGCAATCATGTCAGTGCTTCTGACATTGCAATGTCCATTAGAAAGACCTATTAAGCTTTATTATAAACAAACAGGTTTTGGTAGAAGGAGCCGTATTTCAATTACTTAAGCCCTAATGCCAAACTTGGTCTGCTTCAGAAGCAAGATAATACAGCACTCACAGTATATTATCCTTGCTTTTCAGTAGCCATAGATAAGTATCATTATGTCACTGTGAAAAAATGCACTCAATTATCCTACGTTGTTATTACTTAATCTGCGTTTCAAAAAAAGCTTTAGATTGAAAAGATGTTAGATAAAGGCTAAGTATTGTAGATAAAGGCATTGCTTCACTGAATATATGCTGTAAAAGCATGAGCTGTGGTTGCACACATTTAAATGAACAAGGCTCCTCTCAGCGCTTTCCCATACTGGCAGAATCACAGCCACAATGGGCTGCCTGCACAAGAAGGTGGTTGGAGTGCTAAAAGCAAAGTGCAGAGGTAGGCTGGGGAAGGAGACTGCATCATGTAGGAGAGAGGCTTTGCAGAGACCTCCATAATGCTTGGCATGCTCTCCGACACATAGAGACTGGGTCCCCGCTCCCCACTAAGGTCTGTCCAGGCAGCACAGATTGGACCAAGTTGTGCATGGCATGACCGAAGGTGATGGTCCAGCCTGTGGCTTTCCCAAATGATAAAAGGAGCTGTATTCAGAAGAGCATGGCAGCCAGATTCTCATTTTCTACACTGTCACTGGCGAGAGGTAGAACTCTTACTTTGGATACCCATGTTTGGATTACAGCTGCAACCCCGTGTCAGTGTTGTGTACTTTAATGGTCCCAGAAAATGGGTCTGGCACTCTGAATTGCCGACAAATTGATTGAAACCAGATGTTATGAAAAATGCCTTTTCCAAGTTCAATGGCACATGAATGGTCCTAGCATGCCCCTGGATAATCTGGCTTCTGTGCCCCAGTCTGCTGCAATAAACTAATTGGGAGGATAAATATTTTGTCTCTGCATTGTGAACTCCTTGGGGAAAAGAGCTTTTTAATTGCGTACACAGCCCATGACCTGGTAGGCTCTAAATCTCACTGGATGATGTGCAAAGTTATAGTGGGACCTCAGCTGAAAAACCTGAGCTAATGTTACTGTCTGGATTAGTAAAACTTCAGACTATTAAATTGTCTGTATTCTGCAGGTTGCTGGGAGTTTGGTTTCCTCACTGAGCTAAGCTCTTTTTTGGCATAGTCAAAACAAAACAAACAACACACCATAGGTACAAAAACACAGAAGTGAAAGCAGCATCAAGCTGTTGTTTAGCCAAGCCAGCAGATGCACTATGGCAATATTGGCTTTGCAGAAGAGCAAAGATGGCCAGAGCCTGCATGCTCAAGCCTCATCACTTTGCAGATCTCATCATAACAGATATATTTACACTGGCTTCACCTCATTAACACACCCTGTCAGACCCAGCCTTGCACTCTTCATCCTGCACATGCAGAGCGAGACCCCAATTTGGTCAGCTTGCACTCCCCAAGGCAGATAAAAATGACCTCAAAAGCCAAGCCTGATTCATGGACTGCCGTTAGACGGTCCCTGGGAGGACGATTGATTGATCCTGTTTACCTTCAGCACTGCAAGGCATTTAACATCAGGTTGGGAGAAGCACAGCTCTGTAGTTGTTCCTCTAATGGGCTTCAGGACAGAGCTGTTTGTTTAGAAGCATGATAAAGACTTTTCAGACACCTGGATCACAGGGCAAGGCTCTGAAAGTCTATCACAGCACACACAAAGTCACAGCACTAAATATGCTCTGCAGAATATTACCAAGAAAACCTGTCCCTGTCATATTTCCCAGCCAAAATGACAAAAAGCCCAACAAATCTTGCAGTGCTCACCTCAAACCTTTTCCAAAAACTGGCAATAGAAGCCTGCAGCTCAGGTACAGAAGAGAAAAGGTTGAGAGCAGACTCTCTTGGTGACTAATGCAGCTGAGATAAACATCTAGATGCTCACTAGAACATACAGTATCACATGCAGATTAAAGGCTCCTTCCGAGATTTTGCAAGCAGCCACTAACTCCTACCCAGCCATCTACCCAGAAAGGGCTTCTGACTTGTCAACCAATCCATTTCCTGCCAGTGCCACAGGCTTGGTGATACAGATCTCTGCTGTGTTTTGTTATGAGAGCTTTGATGTATGAGTCTCCATCACAGCGGCAGCCCCCCTTAGGGAACAAAGCCACAGTCTAGCCAGGCTCTTTGCCAGTTGTCCAGGTATTAGGTTCTTTTTTCCAGCTTCGGGGCAACCCTATCACTAACCTTTTCCTGTGACCTTTAGCAGGGAACCTTCTGCTCGTGGCCATCTGCATCTTCCCCCTTTTCTTTTAATGCGTTCACCTGAGCGTCTGCAGCCATTACATACACACTGGTTTGCATCAGTCACAAAAGCTGTAAGCCTCCAATTAACAGCCTCATGCCTTTTAATGATACAACGCTAAACAAGGAAGAGAATTAGAGGGAACATCCTCAGAAATGGTTTGCAGCAGGGCAGAGCAGCCTTTATTACTGTTTATATAAGGGTAGCACCTAGGAAACTCAGCTAGAGGCTGTGAAAACAAACAGAGAACTTGGGGAATGAATTTAATATGGAAAATTTATAGTCTATAGCACAAGACAGAGTAGGTGGATGAGGTGTAGTGTAATGAGGAGAACACAATGATTTTCTAAGGATCAGAACAACCTGCCAGCATCCTTCACTTGTCACTGCCAAGTTCCTGTACTCTCCCTCCTCAACACTACTTCAAGAGTGTGAATGCTGGCAGAGGGCTCAATAGCAAAGGCAAGTGCTGCTTTGACTCTCAGAAGACCCATGTTGCAAAGCACAGGAGAATATGTTGTCTGTCTTCAAAAGATAGCTGAAGATACTGCACCTGCTCAGAAGGTTTCAGGCAAGACAGCATCTCAGAGGAATTCACCAATTCAGCAAAATCTCAACAAGGTGAGTCAATTTTGCCCAGGTTCCCATGAAACTTGCACAGGGATCCAAACATAAGAAACCTGCTGAGTTTCCTGCCTGGTCACCCATCTGGTTCCTCCACCACTCAGGTTTCCAGGGCCCTGGGGCACCCTACTGTCAAATAGGCTGCTTCTCAAGAGGGGATTTCACTGCTCACATACTTAGTTTGGGGTGTCACAGATGTTAGACTGCCTCAAGGGCAAATCAAAAGAGCATCCACAGATGGAGAGCCCATGAAACTCAGTGGAGAGGCTCAGTGCACCCGAGATTGGCTCTTGAGACAACCCACAATGCAAACTGATGCACTATTCCCTTTTGCAGAATTTCTACCAGGCTGTGTTTTGCTCCACTTTGGAGGGAATTCAGCCAAATTTCATCAAAACTAAACTTCTTCCCAAACCAGAATCATTCTTTTAAGCCCATTCCTAGCAGACACCATCACAGGACAGCTGTAGCCATTTCCCTCTCAACATCTGTCCCTCTGCACATCAGTCCTGTTTCAGCTGCTCTCAGGTCAGAGGCAGAGAGCTTTATAACCCATACAGCCCACCGGAAACACTACAGGGATATACAAATCAGTCAAATCTAAATTGCTTGGTCTCGAAGGAAGATCATACAAACTATCTTACAGTCCCAAGCTCTCCAAAGGAGGAGGGTGAGGTAAAATCTCTGTAATTTATCTATCAGCTCCTAATGGAAATATTTGATCTGCCTGAGGACTACACACCTGGTACTGTGAATGACTACCGCTTCATGGGCTGACCCCAGGGCTCAGACCAGCTGATCAGATGCATAGACAAAGAAAATGGGGAATAAGGAAGAAATTCACTTGGAAAAATCAGTGCCTAAATGACTTTTGTTTTCTACAATTTGCTAGAAAATATGGGGGACAGATTTTTCAAAGATTGAAATGGGATTGAAGGATACTTAGAGTGTGCGAGAGGTTTCCTATTCTGCTTCATGTAACACTGGACATTTCTCACTGCTCATGGACCAAGAGATAGCAGCAGCAGCTGCTGTGCACAGACATCTTTGCTTAGCCTATCCAGCCAATAAGTGCCACTGGGAGCCCAACTTTATCTTCATAATAAGAAATATGTTTCCAGAAGATCTGTGTGGTTCCCAGAGACATACCTGCAACATGTCAGGCAAGCACCAAGGCTCCTCCTTGGGATGCAGCTGGGTGTTCTGTAAAAGCTGACAGCTCCGGAACACACTGTGGGGAAGTTCTCCTGGGAATCATCTGTGGGAGACACTGACACCAGCTGTAGGGTTATGTAGGGCTTGAACAAACCATCTGTCAAGACCTGCTTATTGGGATGTTTACACACAAAATCGGCCTTTTCATCAGTGCACCATAAGTGGTTTCTGAAAGCAGCCCTGACCACCAGGAAAATGATCTCAGAATCAATCAACAGGAACAAAAGCGGATCCAGCAGCCAGAGGAATCAGTTTCCAGCACAAGGACCAGCTACATCTTGCCCAGCATCACAGCTCCCATTTGTCAATTTTGCTATCCCTCCTAATTGTAGAACAGTAAATTTTTCATAGAATCATAAAATCATCATAGAATCATAAAATCATAAATTATGATATAAATCAGAAAATCATAGATTTCTTTTTTTAATTTTGGGGGGGTTTAGATTAGTATCAATGAGGATCCCTTGGCAGGCCTTTTGTTTCCTTCCCCCCACGAAAAAACATTGACCCTCTGCTATACAGTAGGGATGGTGATTTATTATCTTCATTTCTTTTGCTGTGTTTCCTGTTCATATCATGACACTGTGTTGAGAAGCTCATAAAGGGAAGAAATATAAGAAAACCTCCTTTTTTTTTTTTCAAATGTGAAATTCATTGAATAGTTCCTATTTTATAATGGATCCACAGAGTTTACTTAGACCAAAGATATAACTGCTGTGCTTTGAAGTTATGAGGAACACCCCACATCTGGATGACTTCAGATGAGAGTCAACAGCACAGAGGAAGAAAGTTAAAATATCCCACTATAGTGGCAATGAAGGGGGAAGGGAGGAAGGCTTGGAGCACCTGCATTAGTGTATAAGTGAGCCCAAACAACCTACCTAGGGTTGGTACAACAAGGCCCAGGGGAAGACACATACTCTGAATCAAAATCCTATAGGTCAGCAATAAAAGCCTCTCTTAGGGCTAAGACCATCTTTGAAATGCAGCAAGTCTTAATGTAGATCAACACAGGAAAAAGAAGGCAGCAGGGACCACAGCAGAGATCACTATCTCCATGGCAGGGGAAGGGAGGGTAAAAAAGGGAGTTTGACATTAAACAGTAATAATAAACATTTCTGAGCACGCTTCCTCCTCTCCCTGCAGGAACATCTTCACCTTAAGTAGTGATGGGCTTCAGGGGGGTTGAGTCAGATCCAAACCTCCCAGTCCCAATATCCCTGTCTGAAAAATATCTTGGGGTAGCTGTGGATTGTGCAGATACAGGGTTGCTTCAGAGCGTCCTGCACAGTGTTAGAGAGTGGTGTGTTGCCCCTATGTATTGTTCCACATCACTCAGAAAGCACCTGTGAAAAAAATCATATGTTCCAGATGAGAAGGGGATAGTTTCTCTTCCTTCCAGCCAACTGAACATCAAGGAAAGCACTAACATGAGGTGTTTGACAGGAGAAACAAGCCAGAAGTTCAGTTTCATTCAGCGCTTGTGCTTTTAATGACAAGCCACAATGTGTTTCATGAAGATTTAAAAAGCAGCAAAGGAAACACTTACCAGGATGAACATGCTGTCTGCTGTGGCCTGGAGGCATGAAGGTGGCTTGAGTGATAGCAGAGACTGCGATATCCAGGCCAATACCCAACACTACCCTTGACCTCACTGGCCACCAGGTGAGATTCCTGCTCTCATGTCTGAGTCAGGCACTGCTCCTGTGGTTAGTCCTACGGCCTTTGCAAGCTGTTCCAACAGCATTTACAGACTGCTCTCTTATCGAACCCAATGGATTTCCTGTCCTACTCCTTTCCCAGCCTTTGCCCTGCACTGGGAGATACTGAGCATGATGCAGCATTGAGGACTGACCTGATGTCTAGAAAGAAAAGGCCATAAGCATGCTTTTGTCTTCCAAGGCTCTGGATTTTTAGCAAACTCCTACTCTTTCCTGAGTTCATGTTCCCAAGAGAAGAGCAACTACAGGAAGAGTCAAGAATTGAGGAAAGAAAACTGTAATGAGATACGGGTCTAACCTGCAAAAACGAAAACACTGGGAAGTCTCCTTTTACAGTGAGCCCTTCCAAAAGGAAACCAACCCACTGTAAATAATGTGTCTGGGAAGAGAAGACAAACTTTTAACCCTTCCCTTACCTCTACTTTTTGCTCAGTCAAACTGCAGCTTTCCTTGAAGCCAGGCAAAGTCACTCTCTCTACCCATCCTTACTTTGCTCTTCAGCTGTGGGTAGCCCAGACATCCCACTGTTTTAGCCAGGCACTTGAATGGTTGGAACTCCAGGCCCTACAGGTTTGGTGTCTGTGCCTGACCCTCCCTGCCTGCATCATTCTCCCAGCTCCACCTGGATATCCAAGGGAAGGGAGCAAATATAGAAAGAGTCATTCTGTCTCTTCCCAAGGGCCATTCCCAGGGCTCACACAAGGTCCTGTTATTGATACAGAGCACAGGCACATTCACACTCATGTATCTCCAAGTGGTTTTAGCTCAGTGTCTTCAAATTCTACAAATAGCAAATGCATCTCTTCCTTTAAAAGCATTCCTTTCCATTACTGCTTCAAGCACAGACTCAAGATAGTGCTTTTCCTGAGTTCAGATTAACAGCTTGAATCAAGTTTCATCACACAGGGTCTGACTCTTAAGGGAATGCAAAATCCTTACAACATTAGCCAAGAGAAGTCACTGTGACAGCTTATACAGACAGACATAGGACTTTTGCAAAGGCAAGGGAGACCTTGATCCACCAGCGTTCCTGAGCACCTGCTTAATTCACCCCAGCCAGTGAAGTACCTAAAACATGCTCTGAAATGCTTCACTGAGTAAGAATGGGCTTAATCACATGCTTAAACACTTACCACACGAGTACTTCAGAGATGAAGATTGATTAGATTCTCCTCCCTGGACCTCAGGCTTCCTCTCCTCCTCATGAAAATCTCATTTCTGAAGACACAAGGCTCACGGAATGCAAGGAGACACAGGGAACACTTTTTCCAACAGGTTGCAAGTTTTCCAGCTTCCCGCCCTTGACTACAAGACTTGAACTTTTTTGGGGAGAAAATACTTAATTTGCTCACAAAGCTGTTACGTCGTAAGGTCAGAGTCCAAATAATACAGATTTTCCTTCAGTATTGTCATGAAAACCTTAGTTCCTAGGAATTCCAACTCCTTTTAAAAGAACAAAAGCCAGATTTTCAGAGCTTGGCTCAGTGCAACCAAGTTATCAGTGTTAATATACTTTATTGATCTTAAAGGAATACAGCATGGAAACAAAGGCTATTAACTGAAAGAAAGGTTCTATTTATGACTGTTTACATTGACAAGTCATTCAGCACAAAGGGAGCAGGTCCAAACTGAGGTCCCCACAAGTACAATATACACAGTTCAAGTGTTTACTTCAGCCTAGATTTAGTCTGGTCTTCAGTGTCATTTGGACCAAACTTGTCCACATTTTTTGATAGGAAGCTATCCTAGGGAGCCAGTACTGGTTCAGACCCCCAAGTACCTGTCCAGGTAGAAGCACATTTTCTGTGTCCTTGCAGTGGACCATTTGTGTTGGCATCCCAAAGGCATCTAGCTAGCGCGCACCAAAACTCCTCTGCTGTCCAAATCAGCAGAAGTAGAGAAGACCGCAGGACTTGCTTCCAGACTGCTCTGTTGCTCCAAAAAAAAGAACAAATGTAGACACAGAGGAAGAGAAAAACTCTCCAAGGACAGCAAAGTCCTAAGGCAATGTGCAGTAGATGCACTCTGTCACTAAGTCAGTTCGTTTGGTATGGAGGTCAAAAAATTTTCCTAAAGTTTAGAAGTAACTGTAGGATGTAAAATTGCTGCCCAACAGTGACTCCCATGGTAGACTAATACATGGATTATATATTAGTAACAGTGTTTGCATTACAGGGGGACAATGCTCACTGTAACAGAGCACTTCATCACAGACTGCCCATGTGAAAAGGTAGATGGAATTATTCTTCCATCAGAGAAGAGTGACCAGAAACACATGTCCATAGTTTGAATAAATGCATGCCACCATCAGCCAAATGTGCAAAATGAACTTCTTTGCAAAGCAATGCAAAACTCTTCTTCAGCAGCAGTTGGGAGAACAAAAGACTAACAAAGAGTGAATTAGATTGCATAGACAACTCCCATCAGCTACATCAAGATCACAGGAATGTAGAAAATGGCCCACTGGGTCAGCAGGATGGTGCATTTCCTCCAGCTACTGGTGCTTCAGCCGTTGCAGGAAAAGACAATCCTTAAGTGGAGAATGCAAGCCTGACCACTATTTGCAGTCCATGCACCTCACACTCCTAGCATCCACAGTCACTGCCTGGGGACGGTACAGCACACATCCTTCCCTACCTTCTCTAACCCCTTTGAACTTGCTGATATGTCTGCCTCACTATTTCCTGTGGCAGCAAATTCCCTGCTGTAAAACACACTTTCTGTCTTTCTATAATCCCTTTTAAATGGATTGATCATTTGTGTCCATGTGTCCTCATTCCAGCATTGTGGGATTTTTTAAACCCCAGAGCAATTCTTTCTCACTACAGACCTCCATCTATAATGTTTAGTTACAGAAAGAAACATCATGCCATGCAAGGAGCCTCAACACAATTCCTTGGAGGTTCAAAGAAATTCAGGAGAAAAGCAAGTTTGAAAGATGGACCTGAGGTTTATGAAGTGCCTCCACTGGTTTGCAGTACTCTCTCGGTACTGTGCACAGGACACTGCAGACTTGAGACCGGTTGTGGTTTTTGTACTAGCAGCTCAGTCGTATGTGTTATTGTTGGCTACTCCAAATGCACGTATTAGGTGTTGAAGTTATTAAAAATGTCTTTAGATGTTTGTTCTTCCTCAAAATATTCATGAACTTGTTCCCCCCAGTCCTGCAGCAAAAGTCACAAGCTGAGGGAGAGCTGTGCCCATGGTGGTGAACCATTTGCTCAGTAGTGATCACAACTAATAAAAGCCTTCATTGCCCATTACGGCACAAATGGATGCAGGTCCCTCAGGGATGGCTTTGCTGGCTGCCACCTGAGAAGCACTCGAACTTTCTCTGAGCCAACAAACATAGATCTGGGATTAGTGAAGGCACAGTACTCTGTCATGGAGAATCTGTTGCCAATCTTTATCCAGGATAAACCCCAACCCAGAATAAACCTAGAAAACTTGTAAGGGATGGACAGATTCCCTCTGAAGCCACAGGACAGGGGAAGCTGCAAAGGCCTGGGACCTACAGTCTCTGTGTAAGCAGGTTTTGTGCTGGAAGGTCAAAACAGACCTGGGGGACTGGAGCTTATCACTTGTGCTGCTAAAGTACTTGCAGGCCTTGGCAAGATGGTTGAAGCACCTCAGCAACTGGCAGTCCCGATAAAGACCTTGATCATTTAAATAGTACTGAAAGAAATGAGGTAAGTTTAGCCTAGTCCAACTTACTGACCTAGGCATTAGCCTGAAACACCTCCTCTTTGAGCCCCTCCTGAAAATACAGATGAATCAGGATCAGACCACCCCATGTATAGGACTCTCCATTCCCACCTTCCTTCAGACTCAGCTGTCCAGACCCTTGCACCACTGGCACATCAGATTTCTCATGACAAGCGTGAGGTCTGTAACAGGGGCCCCACATAGTCGAGACATCTAGGCACAATGCCAGGGCCGCTCTCTGACCCCACACATGCACAAGACACAGCTTGCTTCGTTATCCGCTGACCCACAGCTGGTGGCTGGGGTTAGGGAGCAGAAGGGAAACCCAAAAAGCCTGCTGGAAGGCAGACCACCCAGTGACACCCTCATCCCTTTCAGGTGACAGCACTCCAGAGTGTACATGGCACTGATTCCTGTAGTGGGAGAGATGGTACTTCAAAGTTGTGCGACACCCTATAACCTGAATCACAGCGAACGCAGCAAAAGCAGTCTGCTCTTATTCTTTATGCTAAGCATGTGCTGCTGTACCTTCCTGTACTCAGCTATATATGGAGCACAGAGGCAGCTAATCCCAAAGCTTCCCTCCACAAGCTGCCCCCACCTTGAAATAGGCCCCAGTGCAATGAAACGTTCACACTTCAAACTTCCAAAACCTACCATAAACACTTGGGATAATTAAAACATGAACATTATGAAAAATGCACTGGCAAGGACTTAAAGCCGTGGAGCTCGAAAGCCAGGTAGCTTTAAACAGGTGCCAGATATTTAACTGGTCTCCAAGATTAGCAGATGTTTTTCAGCCTAATGTTGCAAAAACTTAGATGTGTTTCTGAAATCAGAACCAGGGAAGAGAATGTGCGTTATGTGTTTGGACTATACCAAGTACTTTTCCAGCACTGTAATACCTTTTATTAAGAAAAAAAGAAGGGAGGGGAGGGGAAGGAAAGAGAGAAAAAACTATGCCTATTTAAAGGATTCTGCATGTTTACCTCAGTCATTTAGGAAAAGGAAAATTCCTTCCCCAAACTGGAAACACTCAAATGCAATTAAGATGGCAATAGGATCAGCCCATTTCCCTGTCTATTCTTCAACAAGAGTACTGCAGAATAGAGTTGTTGCAGCTGATATAGTCTTAGCAATATTAGGTGGTTATTTTATCATCTATTTTTAATCAATTACCTAAAAAGTAACTATTCAGCAGCTCACTTCTGAAAACTCATCATCCCAAAGCCACTGGTTAGTTTGTCTTCTCGCAAGTGTCTCCTTTACAGCTAGAGAGGCAGAGTGCGTATCTGAAGATACTCTGCTATTCTACTACACCTTTGAGGAAACTTACAGGGATTTGCACGTGTTTTTCTCACTCAAGGAGAGATTATGTGGGATGATTAAGAGATATTCTAGGAAAGAAACTACTAGCTTCAACAAGCTTCTTGACATTCCCTCCATTTGATATAATACCCATCAATTATTAACGGGAATGCATTAAGCTGCTGCTTAACCTTAGTAATGACATGTTTAAAATCTCTGCAGTGGCCGCCACTGTCCACTAATTTCTGGATGAATCATTCTACATCAATATATAAAATTTTTGTACATGTGTATATATATACATATATATATATAAACAAGCTACGCTTCCATGTGTAAAACACTGGGAGAGTTACAACCAGATAAGGTGAGTTACAGCTTTTCCTGTCACCATGGGAGATGGAAGTGCGAGGACTACCTGGGTCACTGAATCCAGAACCTTGTGACCATACTGCAAAATCCTACAGAAATTGGCATTCCTGTAACAAAAAAGGAGAAAACTGAGAGGGCCATTTTATACATATGGATTTACGATGCTGCAGATTAAAAAAAATAAAATCTGCCTCTTACAAAAAGTGTTTCTACTTTCTCAGAAGCTGCTCCCAGAGAAATTTAATTCTGGGTGGATCTCTCCTTCCTACATTTGCAAGGCAAGGAAACCTGAGAAGAAAACTGCTCTGCCTTCCAGGTGGGGGACAGCCGAAAGGACACAGAGGAACCACAAAGGAAGGCGTCTGCTCAGATCCTGCTATAGAAAGGACAGTCTGCACATATATCCCTGAAATTCCTGTCAGTCACAGCATCCACACCAGCTGCATGGCCACTGCTTCACAGATGCCAGAGCAGATGAACCTACAGAAACCAGCCCAACCTCTGAGCCTGCTCCATCAGTCATGCCTGGCACAAACCTCTAGCCTCCCCCCAGGCAATGTCAATGCTGTTGCTGCGAAGGGAAGCAGCGCTGTCTAGGGTTAGCTCCTTTCTCCTGTGCTGGCAGACTCACCTCCTGTCCTATGGAAAGAAAGAAACTGAGATAAAGACCAGTGGGTAACACAGTTGTCACTTCTTTCCATAACCTTGTCAGGGTTGTTAAACAGTCAGCTACCACACCTAAACAGAGCACCAAGGACAGCAAGACTGCACTCCTCCACTCAGCCGAGCTCCCAGAGCACACGGTTCTTGGGGATTCATTTACTGGACATTTCAGGGGGAACACCCACTGTGTTACACAGATCTATTGGGTTACAGAACCCTACCATCTGCCTCTGTGTTGTACTAACCAAAGACTGCAAGCACCCTGACAGCAAGGAAGACTAATACTACATTCCTATCTGTTCCACATCATAAGCTGCCCATAAGCACAACCTGAAGATGCTTATAGCAACTAAACCTTACCTTGTCCTTAAAAAAAACGCAAGTTACAGAAAGAACAAGAGGATCCATGACAATCCAGTTCCCTCAAAGCACAAGTCACATCCACAGCAACATTTTAAACTTGCTCTGTTTCCCGCATGGCTAAATGCAAGGAACGTTAACAGGTCACATCACAGATACCTAAGTGGTGCCAACGCCAACATAAAACCATTGACTGGGTCTGTACCAATGTAACAAACTTTTAAAAAGTATTAAAACAGACTGTTTATTACAGCATATGATGTGTTATATTAATTTACACAATGATATATATATATAAAAACAGCCATTGATGATGTACAGTAAATCAGACATCAACGGGAATATTAAAACTACTGATACTCATGCACATGACATGCATATGGGTTTTTTTCTTTTTCAAAATCAGTTTTACACAATATACTGAAGTTACTAAGCCTTGGTCAGCTGCTCCAACAAGTTACTCTGAACACCACCACCATGCACAGTGGGACTCCAAGGAGATAGATAGGAGCAGAGTGTACTCCAGAGAAGGCAACTTAATCTCAAAGACAAACTGAACAGGAGCACTTTCCTGGTGGGGGGAAGCTGGGGGAGGACACAGGGGTGAGTTTCAAGAAGAGAACAAACAAATCAGAAACAAAACAAAACAAAAACCCCAAAATAAAATAAAACAAAAAAACCAAGAAGAAACCAGGCCAGACAGCCAGGCGGAAGTTCCAGATGCGGCAACAGGAGCAGCAGAAAGGGAAAAGCAATACCTGAAGACCACCCGCACTCCCTCCCCCTTATCCCCTAAAAACTTATGATCTTAAGCCGTTGATATCCTGTACAAGACCCAGAACAGGAAAATTTAGGCAAGGGAGATCCATTCCCAGGAACATTAGCCCTATTTCAAAGCCTTCTGATACCCCGCACTGGAGGCTGCTCACCACTGAAATGGCAGTGTTACCTTTCTTTTCTTTTTAAACGCGTATTTATTTCCACGTAAAAGGCACTAGGATCCACCCAAGTTCTGAAGACAAGTGACATAATTTACCTTAAGTTTTAAATATTTGTATATATAAAAAAAAAAAAAAGAAGAAAAAAATCTGTGGAAATATATACACAAAAGCACCTTGCTTCGGAAAGCAGAAGCAGATACATTCCACCAAGTCACCTTCACTAGACAGTTGTCATGAGCTTCAGGGAGCCCGACCGGAAGCGGAGGATTTTCTTCTTGAGGTTATGTGAGGCTTTGATTTTAACAAAGGCTTTTGCTGCATTTTCATGCAGCTCTGGTGCTGTGACCGTTTGGATGGGGAGCGTCTGGACAAACTGGGACCAAATGAGGCCCCCACTCTCATCAGAGTCGCTGGTGGTTGTGCTCTCCCCTACAAACTCCACCTCACTCAGGCTTGACTCACTGTCTCCAAAGCAGTTTGTTGTGTAGTTGCTCTGCTCGTCCTCACTCGTGTCCACCACAGTGGAGTGAAACAAGGACTCACACTCTGCTGAGTACTCCGAGTCACTGGCCACGTAGGCGTACGGGCTGACGTAGGGCAGGGGGACTTGTGAGTAGACCCCCACACCATCCCGACGGTTCCTCCTCGCCCTCCGCAGGGCCTCCTCATAGGAAATCTCCGCCGATGACTTCCACCGGCGGTAGTCAGCTCGCTTGTGCTTAGGCTTGGCCACCACAACCTCTCGGCCATGCCCGTGGGATCGGACGGCAGATCTGTGCAGACCAGCCTGCCGGCTCTGTAGACCTGACTCTGGCTGCAAGCCACTGCCTCTCTTCCCCCGCGAGGAGGGCTTTTTCAGTTTCTTATTTGTATCCAACTCCTCAGGAAAGCGGCACTTCTTGCCCACTGGCTTGGTTTTCTCACGCAAGGTCTGAGAACCATTTTCCAGCCCATTGGCAAGGTGGGGTCTGTGTTTCAGCGCGGAGCTTTTCACAATCTTGACGTTTCGGGTGCCTTTGTGAAGCTTCATGCTTTGCTGCTGGGCCGGTATGTACTGGGCGTTCACCAGCAAGCCATCATCCAGGCTTTGGGAGGAAGAGCCCTCGCTTTTGAAATCCAGCGCGGGCCTCTCCTCAACAGCAGGTGATGAGGAGCGAGGCACCTGCAAGCTGTTCTTCAGGAGGACTTTTTTGGGAGGCTGGCTGACCCTGCTCTCTGGCTGCAGCACCACGGGCTTCCCTGGGCTCTCTTTGGGAGACACTGCAAAGACCTGGCCATTCTCCTTAGGAACATCCCCAGCCGGGGCCACTGCGTCGCGGTTGTGCTCTGGAGGTGCTGGTTTGACGCCCCGTGGTAGGTGCTTGCTCTGAAGTTCACTTGTTGTGGCAGGCAGGAAAGATGCCGGCAAAGGTGCCTTCCTACTCTCCAGCTGCTCACCAGATGGCTCCTTCAGCCTCTGCTTTAATGGGGAAGGTGCAGTATGGTCCACAGCAGTGCTCCCACCAGAAGACAAACCTGCTTGCTTGGAGCTCTTCAGGTTCATGATGTTACCATGAGGCACCAGCCCTGCAGGCTGCCTCACACACATGCTTCCATGCCTCAAGATCCCTTTGGTGGGATCAGCATTGAGACTTGTCCTGGGTTTGTTAGTCCTTACTGCATGAGTCTTCTTCTGAACCAGGCTTAAGATGTAGCTGTCTATCCTCTTGCTGGTGGAAGGGCATGGCACTGGCCAGGAGCTCTGTGACAGAAAGGCATTGGCAGATTTTCCCGAGTCCGTTTCAGATCCGGCACAAATGTCGCTAATATCACAGCCAAACCTCTCCTCTTCTTGCTGGGGGTTTTCAGTCACAGGCAGAAGAAACATGGGACTCTGCACAGCTACCGCATGGAGGGGGCTGGGGTACCGGTAGACGTCATTCCCGTTTTTAGACACCAAATCACACTGGTACTTTGGATGCACATCTGCAACGACATCGAGGGAATTTGAGCGCGGTGTGGACAAAGAGCGACAGACAGAGCCTGCAGGCTGGTCCTCATTCTGGCCTTCCTTATTATAGTCCATCCAGCCTATGAGATCTGAAAGGCATTTTAGAAATGTTTAGAGAGCCTGCCAGGGACAGTTCTGCTACGTTTTTCACTTGGCACCAAGGATGCTGGTCCCATCTACACATACGATGCCATGCTTTAGCTATAGCAGCACTAGGCAAATGGTAGAAAACTCACAACAGGGATGCTATTCAAGCAGTATAATCATAGAATCATGGAATAGTTAGGGTTGGAAAGGACCTTAAGATCATCCAGTTCCAACACCCCTGCCATGGGCAGGGACACCTCACACTAAACCATGTCACCCAAGGCTCTGTCCAACCTGGCCTTGAACATCACCAGGGATGGAGCATTCACAGCTTCCCTAGGCAACCCATTCCAGTGCCTCACCACCCTTACAGTAAAGAACTGCTTCCTTATATCCAATCTAAACTTCTCCTGTTTAAGTTTGAACTCATTACCCCTTGTCCTATCACTACAGTCCCTAATGAATAGTCTGCCCCCAGCACACCTATAGCTCCTCTTCAGACACTGGAAGGCTGACATAAAAGCAGCGCTATTCTTCTCTGAGACTCTTTCTACCTCTGTCTATGTAGAGATTTGCTCCAATGTGACTACATGGTTAAAAAAAAATAAAAATCACAACCCTAATGAACATTTACATTGCTTTCAAACCTGTGCCTAGGTTGCTAAGAGCTTCCTATTTTACTTTCAAGCCACCCAGAAGCCTATAAGGGTCTCATGTTCATATGTTACACAGTCACCTGTAAAACTCACTGCAAGCCTCAGTATGTATGAATGTTACAATTTATTTTGCTAAACCCAAGGACAAATGTAAAAAATATAGGCAAGAGACCAATGAATTTTTTCAGATTATTGTCAAATTTCACTTCCAGATTTTATCAAGCATATGGTGGGCCAGAAAAAATCCAGATCTAATTGTATTGTTGTTATTATCATCATCAGAATGATTTTATAGCTAGAATAAGGCTAATAAGAGGGGCTCCTTTTGAGCAATAAAAGGTTAAAGAATGAGAAACAGGCTCATCTTTCCTCACAAGTATAAGGAATGCAGGTCAATCCAGCTGACATTCTGGCCTTGGCTCTGCAAAGAGAATTCTGTAAGAGAAATCCAGTGCGTTTTGAGATGCATGAGTCAGATTTAATGGCTGAGGCGCTTACTCAGTAGGTAAGGGACCTTAGGAGCAGAGCTTCAATTGAAGCACCCAAGACCTAAGATTATTATTTTCTTATGTTTCTGTTGCCCTTGTCTTCTTGGGTAGGGGTACAATTTAAATGATCCTTCTAGATCACTGTCAGTCCTGTTTTCTACCCTGGGGCTAGAAACTTCAGGCAGGGTATTCATCTTCGAATACTCAGTGCTCAACACTTATCTAATGCTTATTTCAAAAGGGGTCTCACAGATGTCACTGAAATTAGCTGACAGAGGTGATGCTCCTGTGTGAGCAGGAGAGGGAGAACAGGGAAGTTAGGAGCATGAACTTCCTCCAGATCATCGCACAGCTTTCTCATGTTTCCTAAATTGTATGTCAGGGTCAGGAAATGTAGACAAAATGTTGACACTTCTTTGAAACATGCCAGCTTGTGAAATTTCATGTCTAAAAGTGAGACAGTATATGAGAATAATAAGAGTTTTAGGGATTTGTGATGTATACAGAAAAAAAATAGCAATGCAGTCAGCTGGAATTCCTTGTGTACGTTTACACGTATGGCCAATGAAGATCATATACACCTTATAACAGGGAGCATTAAATTACCTCAAGCTGCTCAAAGGGTAACTTAGAGGACTTCTCAGCATCTCAGAATGAATGCTTCCCAGGCTGCATTTTCTCACTTCAGAGTTAGAAGAACGTGAGTTATTTTGTCCCTGATTCACAACAAATCACTGTAAGTTAACCTTAAAGAGCAGAATGGAAATTGGAAATACTATGGTTAGAAGCATTCTCTATAACCCAGAATGAACTAAGGCTTTTGAATGTCTGCAACCAATAGGGCTTGATCACAGAAGTCCTACTGAAGTGTCCTTTCTGGACAAAAGACAGAGGAGGCCTTCCTATTTAACGATCCCACACATTAAGGCTTGTATCTTCAGCCTAGTGTCCAAGGAAAGTCAATAGCTCTCAATCAAAGAGACAAAATATTTTTCCCCTGTTCATGATGTCTATTTGTTTATTCTCTATAAATGCAGGACACACCTTAGCATGGGCACCTGGGGGTTGAGGACCATCAGAACTGACAAAGTGACTGCCAAAAGCACATTGACATGCACCCTGACCTCCAAAACCGCCCCTTACTTTGTCACTTTAATTAGGACGCTATGAGTTATCTTTATTGCTATTTATTAGAAATGCTTTTCTAAAGCATAAAACCCGTAAGAAATAAGCTGACTAACATGTTTATGTGTATAGGTACCACTGCCCTCTACTGGGTAGAGCAGCTGTCATATTATCATGTTATTTTCAGATGTTTAGTGCCATAATCACATGTAAGACTGGACTAGTAGAGGGCAAACGGTCCTGCCTCATGACCCATGTACATGACAGGCCCTGAAATCTTTTCAGAGCATCAAATGAAAGGAAGAAGGGCTAATCCAACCCAGATACTCCTGAGGCAGTATTTCCAAAGCCAAAGCCACCTCCTGGAGTACGATGTATTCGACCTGCTTTTACTATACCTGCAGATTTAGGGCGTCCATCTGAGATATTCAGTGTTGCCTCCAAAGGGCTGCAAAAGCAAGTGCTAGAATGGCAACTGGATAAACACTCACTGAAGACAGAGTTAGATGAATTGGAGAGAGATCCAGAAGCTCCATCACTCAGCTCATAAAACCCTATAAAAGTAAGAATTTGGACTTATATTAGTAAAGTCTACACAGTTACCATTTGTGTCCTTAGAAAGGCAGTCAACCTCATGTTTATGTTGGCTTACTCTATTGCAATTAGCAATGGGTATTCATGCAGCCACACCAAAAAATAGTGCACAATTTAGTAATATCCTTATTGCTATGAAGGATTCTGTTTAAAAGCAAAGTGCTTAAAAGTAAAAAAGCAGAACTTTACTTAGCATATGAAATTTTGAACTCTTTTTTAACCTTTACAGGGGCTGTGGTTTTGACCTCTACAGGGGTTTTCAGATTTTAGCAAAAAGGATCCAGGTTGTGATTGACAGCCTACTCATTTAAGAGTGTATTATACTTTCAAGACAGACTCTCTAGCTACTTGACTACAACGCTATCCATTATTTTCCCCAAAGTTCTGGAGATAAATACAGTATTTGAGGATGACACAAAAGAAGAGTAATGGTAAATAATGTGTAGGCCTAGAAAATTCAATTTCCTGGTAAACTGGGACTACTTAAGAAAATTACGACATACCATAATCTAAATGTATGCTGTACATTTAGGAATAAGGAATGCAGGGCATGCCTACAGAACGGGGATGCATCCTGAAAAACAATAATCCTGGAAAGGACTTAGTCAGCATGGAAAAGCAGCTCAATCAAGCTTAATGATATGGCAAAAAAAACCTAATGAGATTGTTGGATGTACTAAGAGACTAATGAATAGCAGCAGGGAAATTACTTCAGCAGTCTATACGGCACTAGTAAGAAAGACATTGGAATGGTGTGCCTAGTCCTTGAATCCAGCATGCTTAAAACAAAGCTAAAAAAATTGGAAAGGGGCCACAAAGCTATTTAAGAGCTTGGAAAAATGCCTTGAAGCAAATGACTTAATGAACTTGATCTGTTTAGCTCACTGAAAAAAGTCAGAAATTATACTGTGCAGCACCTCTAAGGGGAGAAAAAGCGGGGTACTAAAAAAGACCTTACTTTCTGGGAGAAAAGCGTATTAAAAAAATCATTGCTGGAACAAGTCAAATTCAGATTAGGAATTAGCAATGGTTTTAAAAATTGCAAGTTGGTGGATCCTCCACTTTTTACTGTCTTCAGAACAAGCCTGAATGCCTCTAGGAAAGGTTCCCCATAGTTAAATACCATTTACTGGCTTCAATACAATTACAATGGGATGAAATTCAATATATGGCGGATCAAATTGTTTATTCAGTGTTTCCTTCTGGCTGTAAGATCAATTTTGACATCTTCCTCCTGCTGGTGGTGCTTCCTTTCATCATTTTCCCTGCAGCCTCCTTCTTAATACCCAGGACAATTAGAACTTTTTGAACTAATTTATGAGTGACCTTGAAAAAAACTTATCCCAAACACTAAAAGTCTAATTAAGCTTGAAGTGCTTCTTTGAATATGTTGTCTACACACAGCAACCTTTCCAGTGGTAGGTGAATTTTGCTAGCAAGTGAACATGCTATAATGTTTACTGTTGTAGTACTGAAAACTACAGCCAGTTTAATTCCAGGTACCAAGGGAGGCTCCACTGGGCTGAATATTTGCCTTACCTGAACTTGGACGACTGTCTGTCTCAAGGTGTTCATCTGTTGTTTTTTCCACATCCAGGCGGAGATCACTTATTTGCTTATCCAGCTCTTGTAACTGAGTTAATAGGCCAGCATCCCTCCTCCTCAAGCAGTTCTGGAAACAAGACAAAAACCATCAGCTCCATCAGTGGAGCAGACATGAAGGGGGTCCAAAGAAGATCAGCCTTCTCCATCTCAGCATTGTGGAAACACTTTGACAATATTCTTTTATTAAAAAAAAACAAAACCAAATAAACACCAGAAAACCAAAACAGAACAAAGCCCTGAAATTCTAGACAAATGCTCTGGGTAAATACTTAACTGAAGAATTATGCAGGCACTTCATTGCAGTCTTTTCCAGCCAGTTCTACATAAGGAGCACGCTCCATAATTTACAAAAACCAACACACTTGTGCTGGCAAAGCGCTCCTTTGCAGGACCACAGCTGTAACAACAAAGCTGCATCATACGATATGGCCAAACCAGACCTGAGCATGTGAAATGGGCTACTCAGGTGAAAGGACAGCACTGCCAGTGTATTAGGGGATGTTCACCACCACAGTGATGCTAGTCAAGGATCACATCTGCTCGCACAATGAGACGAAACAGCTTTGCCAACAAGTGCCTGTAGTGTGGGAACCGCCTTGTTCTGCTGCACATTACAAGCTGAGAGTCTACCATACAGACAGCAAGATTCCTAAGGCTGGGATCACAGCCCATTTATTAGTTTTGCCATGCAGCAGGAAGGAAGAGTAATTCTTCCTCTTCACCCATTATAATCGCATAAAATTGCTGTGAGATGAATTTTAAGACTATTTCTGAAGGTAATTTGATGACATAAAATAAGCAATAAGAAAGGATTCTGTAAGGCACTCATTAACCCACGGTCAACACAATCAGTTTCCCTGTGTGTATTATAACATTGCTTATCCATCATCTGTGTAGCTTCATACCCTTTAATTGTTCTGGCTTTGGGGAAAGTGGGGGAAGCAGAAGGAAGGTTTATCTCTTTTTTTTTTAATATGTGCATCATTCGACCAGTGCCCAGCGGTGCTCTGATATGCTCATCGCAAAGAGTTTTGATGCTCGTAACTGGACTGGTTCTCAACGCATTAAATCCAGGACAACCTTTCCCCTGCGGTGGGCCAGTCCTCGGGCAAAGGGAAAGCAAATGCTAACAGTATTAGCAACACTGTTTTAAGATGTGCCGACATTTAACACCATCCTTGGAGAACCAAAGGGGCAATCCCAGGTCTTCTCCCACATTTCTCGGGGGAGCGGGGAGCTGGCTGGAATCCAGGCTGGCAGGGGTGGTGGGTGCCAGCGGTAACTCACCGCGCCACCTACTGCCACCAGTGCCCCCTCCTCCTCCTCCTCCTCCGAGCACCCCATCTGGTTCCAATCTACAATGTCAAGTGCACAAATTAAAGTGCTACCACAAAACCCCGAGTTTTAGTGGGGTTGGGATGGATCTTTTTTGAGTAATGATCCCCTGGTCCTTCACTACAGCTCGTCGGCACCCAGCCCCTTCTCAGCAGAAAAATCATTTATTCTTATAATTTCGAGGAGTAAATAACCCTAAATTAACTAAACCAAAAGGCGAACAAGAAAAAGAAGAGGGGGAAAAAAAAAAGGGGGAGGGGGAGAAATCAAGCAAATAAATCACGCAATCCAACTTCTCCCTGGGTGAAAGCAAATGCTGAGCAGCGCACAAAGACCACCAGGCACAGCTGTACGCTATTTTCATTGAAAAATGATCTGCCGCTTCATGCCGCTCTCCATCTCTTCCCACACCAGCTACAAAGCGCGTCCTTCAACAAAAGCATCCCTTATTTTAGGCGGCCGGATCCTGCCCGTGCCGGGGGCTCTCGGTGCCACGACCCAGGAGCATGTTCCCAACTTCCATTCAAGGACACGGCAGCGCCTCTCTTGCCTTGAATGGAAGTTGGGCCGCCGGCCTGGCTCTGGAAACCGAAGGGGAGCTGCGAAGCCACAATCAAAACGTCGGCAAAATCCGGCCGCCACCGATATGCCACCGCTTCGCCCAAGCCCGCGGCGGCCCGTCCCCGGGCAACGGCTGCTCCCCGCCGCCTCACCTGCACAGGGCGGGCGGGCGGGCGGCGGGGCCGCGGTGCCGGTGTGACAGCGGCATACGCACGCAGCCCTCGGGGAGCGGCCCCGTCCCCGCGCGGGTCACACCGCCTGGAGAGCACGGCGACGAGGCGCGCCTGCCCCGGCGCCCCGCAGCCGCCCCCCGCTCACCAGCTGCCGCCGCAGGAGGAGGATGTTCTCCTCCAGGAACTTCTCCTCCAGGCTGCGCGGCGGCGGCCCCTCGCCCGGCGGCTCCCCGCGACCGCCCGGCGCCCCGGGCACCGCGGCAGCCGGCCGCCGCAGCAGGAGGCTCTTCACCAGCAGCTCCTGCCGCTGCCTCAGGTACTCCAGCTCGCTCAGCCCGGCCAGCGTGGCCTCCAGCCGCTCCCGGGTGCGCTGCCGCTCCGCCTCCGCTTCGCCCTTCTCCCGCCAGCGCGCATCGGGCTCCCGCGGTCCCCCCGCTTGCCCCGCTGCCGCCGAGGCGGCTGCCGCCGGGCTCGCCTTCATCGCAGCGGAGGGGGCGGCCGCCGCTGACAGGCCCTGCCCGCGGGGGGCCAAGCGCCGCTGAGCGCCGCGCTGCCGCCACCGCCGCCGGTCGCGAATGGGCCGCGGGGCGCCCGGCTCCCTCCCCACCTGCCGCCGTGCCCCCCCCCCCTCGCCCCCCCGCCCCCGCCCCCCCCCCCCCCCCCCTTCCCCCCCCCCCCCGTCGC